>RYZW01000445.1:0-26500 GCA_004367215.1 Colletotrichum trifolii
ACTTTTAAGTAGACTTTTCACACCTTTCACGAGAACTTCTCTTTTACTCCTTAGTTCTAAATAAATAGTATTTATACTCCCTATAGCTAAATTATAGCCTAGGCCTAACCTATTACATATATAGTATAATATAACTAATAATAATTTACTATAATTTTAAAAAAGTAATTATAATAAATAAACCTATATTTTTACTATTTATTAATTTTTATATTAATTAGTTAAATTTATTATTTAAAACTTCCTCTGTTTAAATAATTCTTTAGTACTAGTAATATCTATTAAATTTATAAACTAAAAGCTAAATATTAAGTATAGCTTCCCTTAAAAGGTTCCTGAGAAATATATACCTTTAAATAGATTAAAGACTTTTAATATAACTATTATATTATTATTTTATATAGAGAATAATATTCTTTTTATATAACTATACTATATAGATATAAAATAGTATTCTAATTTTTTATTTTTACTTTTTCTATTATTATTATTATTATTATTATTATTATTATTATTATTATTATTATTATTATTATTATTATTATTATTATTATTATTATTATTATTATTATTATTATTATTATTATTATTATTATTATTATTATTATTATTATTATTATTATTATTATTATTATTATTATTATTATTATTATTATTATTATTATTATTATTATTATTATTATTATTATTATNTATTATTATTATTATTATATATAGCGTTATATAAGGCTTTAGATTTATAATATAGTAACTGTTTTCAAATACTATGTTTTCGGCTACGGCTGGCGCCAGGTGCCCATTACCCGCCGCCTGTAGGGCATAGATGGCATACCGCCACGTATGTGGCAGCGTGTAAAGTTATCGCATGCCCTACGGTATGGCGCAACTGACAGCTACTTCCTAAAATTGTTGCTTACGAGAGGCGTAGACAGCAACATTAACTATCATAGCCAGTAGACTGGTAATCCCCTCAGCGCAGGTTTGCGTCCTTGCTTGCAAAAGTTACCAGACGGGCAAGGCTACTCGAAGTGCTGACTCCTCCCACAGTGATACAACTTCTTCTCGTCGTACCCACGCCCTAGCCCAAAGATTTACTTCCTTTCCGCGACCGGCACACGCCATCCGAGGCTTGTAATCTGTCATTTCGCCGTATCAGCCTTGGGTCGGGCTGAAGTGCGGACGACACCAGGTGAACAGAATTGTTCCTTGTCATGAACACCGCGCTATCAAGCCGCAGACATGAACGGCGATGCTGGTCTCGTCGGCTGCCTGATCGACAGACTCGCCACTCGGGTAAGTCGCTGACGAGCCCTTACGTTCCGGAGACGTGTCCTGGCTAATATCCCACCTTCACCATTCGTGTCTTCACAGCTTCCTCATAGAACAGGCACACATGGTCAAGAACTTCATCGGGACGACGTTGTCCTCATCACCAGATCTACTCTCGTCAAGATCAGCACAACTGCCGTTGCCTATGTCCTCGAATCCCTCCTCGCCCTTCTCGAAGACATCCTGCGCAACTACAAAGGCCTTCCTCCCCCGGCCCATCCTCCGCACGTGCTCCTCTCCGAAATTTACGTCACGGCCCTAGCTGCCGACTGTTGCACATCTCATTGGGACCATGTCAAGTCCCAAAGCCCTCGCCTGCCAGTAGCTGGAAGCGGCCCTCGCCAGAGCCCTCCCATTGTCTTGCCCGAACCCCTGGACGAAGCTCTCGTCACCCGTGTCTTCGACGCTGTAAAGTGGCTCATCGAACCTACACCCGAAGGCTTCGTCTTGCCATCCTCCACCATTCTTGATGACGCACCCATACATGCCGACCCTATCGATCGATCCCAAGGCGGACTGGTCTCGCTGCCCCTGGCCGACGTGGAAGGCCTCGAAAGTGAGACTTTGCCCACCAGTTATCACGCAGACATGGAACCTTCTGTCAGGGTGATTGTCGAGTACGTGACTGCTTCCACGTGGTCTTGCTCTTTTGATTATTTTAGGAACGTCGTATACACCGTTCGAACAGCCGCCGTCGTGCAAGCCGCGCCTGGTCAATCTGCGGCACCTCCAGATGATGACAAAGCCGCTCTGGCCGTTCTCAAGATTCTTTCATTCTTCTGGGTCGATGGACAGAAGCTAGGTCTCATTATCCAAGAGATATGCTCCAGCTTCTTACATTTTCGTAAATCGTTTCAAAACACGGTAGCAGTCGTAGCGCCTCTGCTCATCATTCGTTGGCTCGAGCGGTATCCCCATGAGTTCGTACAACAACACACCTTGCACAAACGCCTTGATGGCGGAGCCGATACCTTGTTCGACATGACGCAGACCGTCGTAGACAATGGGCGGAAGAAGGGCATGCTCTATCCCTTGCAGACCACTCTTCTATTCCTCCTCCCAGACGTTTTCGAAGTCGCTAGTAACCTTCGCGAGGCCAAAAGCAGCAGCATGGCAAAAAAGGTTGGCTTCCTGGACGGCTTGAGAAAAGCTTTGAGAAACAAGAACGAACAAGCGGCGTACTCTCTGGTATCTCTCCTTAGAGCTGCTCGCCACTTCGTCGCCGAGGACGATGCGGCTCTCGTCAGCTATGCCATGGATGTCCAGGACGAGGTTCGTGAGGCGGTTTTTCGTCGCTCCGGTAGCAACGATTCCTCCCTCTTCGACCAGGATCTTATGACCGCGGCATTTGTCAGCCTGGCCCAGCTTAGCCCAGACAGTTGTGTTGATTCGATCAGCCAGTCGTATCTCAGCCCCTCGGCGCCTCAAGGCTTCAAAGCTGCTGTTGTGCAAGGTTGCCGTTATTTCGCGCGTCAGCCTGATGCTCAACTCTACGAGCAACTGTACCTGGTCACCGGCCCCTTCATGCGTACTCAGCTTCATGTAAGTTGCTGCAGACAGCCCCCCCTCTACCTTCGTCTGTCTTTCGTCGATGCCCTGTATAACCTGGCCACTCTAAGCCCCCCTCTGCCGAGTAGTCTTCTTACCGAAGCTGACCTTCGTAATGTTCTGTTGGTTGGCAGGCTGTAGCGGATCTCCCAACCGAATCCACTGCTTCTATCCTCTCCCTACCTCGCCGTGATTCCAGCTTGCCTCCCTCCACACACATGGCATGTGATGTGTTGAGGTTCTTAGACGCATCGCCTCATTCACTCTTCGGCACGGCTAGCCTGGGACAGCACTCCGTAATAGGTGCCGCGGAGGAAGATGTATTCTTGTCTTTCCTGTCGTGCGTCATGTCGGTGAACTCAACCGTCCGTAAACTTGCTACGGGCGTTGCGAGGCGCCTCTTTGCAGACCATGCCATTCTAGAAGCACTTCGATCGCGTGGCCGACTCGAATCGACGGCCCTGAGGAGAGACTTCTGGAAAAGGAGGTATATGAATCGTTTCTTTGAACATGGTACCCCTTGACCCCCTGAGTTTCTTAAAGCTGACGGCACATTGGGTAGTTCACTTGTTCTTCTCAGTATGTGCAATCAGGTTACCTCTGATGGCGATGGAACTGAGATTGAGGCAATTCATGGATACCTGGAAGCCCGCAAATTTCTGCTTGCGTCACTGCGTGTAAGTCCATTTTCTCTCATGACACCACACTAAGCATTCGTGGCTGATAAAGAGACGTTGATATCAGGAGCTTTCCGAACTTCCAGATGATGTGCCAGAGTTGGAGGCAGCGTCATCAAGACTGGAGACAACTTTGCTAGTGTCCCTGTGCTCTGCAAACGTCGAGACTTGCCAGACAGTAACCTCCTGCATTGGGCTATCCTTCGAGGAAAATGGGCTTGTTGATGTGACTCTTGACGCATCCAAGGCTTTTGCTACGTTGCTCCGCAACGGCGATGTGTACGGCGAAATCGCTTCTCGGGCCTTCCGTTTCACCGGTCTGGTAGCTTTCCAAAAGAGAGTTCGCAACTTGCTCCGCAGACTTCAGTACCCGACCAGTGGCATCCTTTCGGCTTGGGAGTACGGCTTTGAGCGATGGATGCTGCTCTCCCGGGAGGTTTCAATGGCCGCAGTCGACACGGTTGACGAAAGAACTTTGACAGAATGGCGGAACTATTCCGGTTTCCTGGCGTCTCTTGGGGGCATCTGCACAGCTAATCAGGCAATCATCCTTGAGGAGCCAGCCTTTGGTAGTCTCAGGTGGATCGACAGACTCCCATCCGAGAACCACGAGGAGCCCTTGCTGGGTAGATACCTGAAGCTCAGTATTCAGCTGCTTGGCTGCGCCAATGTCAGAATACGTGAAGCTATGAGAGAGGTGCTCTCAAGCGAGGTCTCGGCCACGTTGTACCAATCTCTTTTCAAGGCCCTCGAGGCTGAACTCGAGGTGCTATTCACTGGCGCATTGGCGCCAAGCGACAAGGCGCAGGACGTCGAGATCGTGTTTGCCGAACAGGCAATCTCGCTACTAAAGGCCCTTGTTGAACGACTCGAAAGCCCATCAGATTTGGGCGCGGCCTCTTCTATTCACCTCGGGGCCCTCGCCCTTAACTTTGCGAAGTTTCTCGACGGCGTGAACGACAGTACCAACACTTTAAGAGTCAAGATCAAGGTCTGCCAGCTGTGCGAAGCCGTTACCAAGAGAAAGGAACATCTGAATCTGAGGGACGATGTGCGGATCAGGAATCAGCTTCTGGAATATATATTCGGCTGGATCGCGCGACCTCGCTCCCCAAGGCTGGATTCGACATCTAGCTCAGGTGGCCGACTCGATGAAACAGTCAGGGTGCAGAAAGACCTTGACAGAGCATGCTTGAGATCTTTAGCAGAACTCACATTTCGCTTGCCACTACAGCCTGGTGAGGGCCAGACGGACGCGGGTACGAGCGAGCTGAAGTCGCAGATGTTCCACACCTATTTCAATCGCTTTCTCTCCCTCCTCAACCACGAATCTCCTGAAAGTGGCAGGGCCGACCATCTTCCAAGCATGTCCAGTCGTGACGAGGTTGCACCGTCATCGGAGTTTGCAATCACTATTCTGTCAAACCTACTAAGCGCCAACATCGATGTGGGCTTGAAACACTCTCTGAACATTGGTTATCATGACAATGTGGAAATTCGAACTGCCTTCGTTAAAGTCCTTTACAACATTTTGATACAAGGAACCGAGTTCAGCAATTTGACGGATGCGGCCGTAAGTG
Organism: Colletotrichum trifolii; assembly: GCA_004367215.1. NCBI lineage: Eukaryota > Fungi > Ascomycota > Sordariomycetes > Glomerellales > Glomerellaceae > Colletotrichum > Colletotrichum trifolii. Next base: position 5,135 of record RYZW01000445.1, read on the forward strand.
AAAAATACGACGAATTACTTGAGGTGAGACCCCAAGCTTGAATATGAGGTGAAGCTTTTCCCACTAAACTACATGCACACAGCTTTTAACCAAGGACATGACCCTGGTAGCTGCTATGAGCGCTGTTTGTCCGAGCAGCGAAGTAGACGAACTCACCGTATGCTTGTTGACAATATTTGAGCATCGAGGTCTCAGCTTCGAGTTGCTGCAGGTTCTTATAAAGCAAGAGATCGAAGAGACAGGTTAGGAAAGGCTCCACACGGAGGCAAGTTCTGTCACTGACGGTTGCGGTTCCGCATAGACAACGAATCAGAGATTCTACGGCGCACCTGCGTCGCGACTAAGATGCTGTCGGTCTATGCCAAGTGGAAGGGCCAGCCGTACCTCAAGGCCACACTACAAAAGGTCGTGGAGAGGCTCATGCTCACTTCCAAAGACTTGGACTTAGAGCTGGACCCTGCCAGAGTCAGCTCTACCGACGAGTTACAGAAAAATGCCCTTCAACTTCGGATTGTGGCAAAAGTCTTCATTGATGACATTTGCGCATCATCGAGCAACATGCCAGCTTCGTTCCGCAAGATCTGCAACATTGTGCGTGCTCCTCGTCCGGGTGGCCGAGGTCTGCCTTTTTCAGTGTTGCTAATGTCGCTGTGACAGATATCCACTGCTGTGCTGCCAAGGTTTCAGGAAGCCAAGTACACAGCTGTAGGAGCCTTCGTTTTCCTACGCTTTTTCTGTCCAGCCATCGTGGCGCCAGAAGTGGAAGGTCTCGTCACCAGCACCCCAAGCAAGGAGATGCGTCGGGGCCTGCTCCTTATCGCCAAAGTCGTCCAGAACCTGGCGAACAACGTTCTTTTCGGTGCCAAGGAACCGTACATGTTCCCGCTCAATGACTTTCTCACACAGAACATTTACCGAGTCACGACGTTCCTCCGGGAAATATCCGTTAGTGTTCTTGAACCTTGGACCAGGCTCTAGTGTCTGGGACCCTGTGGCTCCTTTCTGACAGACTCAGGCACCCCCGGAAACACTGGACAGCTCACCCAGCCCAGAGTCCTTCGACTTTGGCTCTTGCGTCTCGCTTCACAGATTCCTATACGATCACTGGGACCATATGAGACAGAGGTTGGTGACCCAAGAACGGAAAGACTACGTGCGATCGCCGGCCGAGGTCTCTCGCGGCCGTTCACCTGTTCTCGAGCCTCTGCGCAATCTCATTACGAACCTCGGGCCACCGCCGCTGGCTGTGACGTGGAATCGGCCCCAGGTTTCAACGAATAGCCCGCCATCGTACTCTCGGTTCCAAAACTTCATGCTCCGGAACGCCTTCCGTAGCACGGAGTCTTTCGTGACGGCTAGGGCTGTTTACGACGGGGGCGAAAGCAAGGTGTGTGCGACTTTCCTCCATGTACCTCGTTCTCTTCGAGTTTCCTAATATACTCAGGATTCGCTATCCATCATCTGCATCATACTGCGACACATCGACGCTGAGAATATCGACTACGATACCCTCTTGTACTGCTACCTCAAGGCATGTACACTCAAGCTTTTCTCTATGAAAGTTCCAATGGCTGATCCTGGGCGGCCGGCCTGGAAATAGATCGCTAGCCGGTTGTGGCACAAGCCCTTTGGCCTTCTCATCGATGCCACTTGCTACAATGGCCAGAACGAGCCGCAGGACGAGCTGTTCAGGAAGCTAGAGTTACTTACGCCAGTAGAATTGTCGAGAAATCTGGGTAGAGTTTACGTGTACAACATGAACAGTGCATTCCGGTATGGACCCTAGGTGAGCAGATGGCGCGGAATGGATAGACGAGCTGACATGTGACATAGGAAATGCTTCAGGAGACTTCTGCGGGTGTCCGCAAAGAGCGAAACCAGCGTTTTCAATCCTAAAAACGTCGATTACCACTTGATCGGCAGTCTCCAGGATCTACAGGCTCATTTCCACCTCAGCCAACTTCATCTCCCCAAAGAAACAATAAGCGTAGTAACGGATACTCGCTACGTGTTTCAGCCAATAACCCGACTGTCTAAGACGAAGGGCAAGATTGAGGTAGTGATCAAAGTTGGTAGCCAGTTTGTACAGGTTACGACGACAAAGAGGCAAGAAGTCTTTCCGGGATACAGGTTGAGCACCACTGTCAACGACATCTTTCGGCTTGGGGAGGTTGAAGAAGCCCCCACGTCAATACAAACGGAGGATGACTCAGCCTTTGGCTTGCGTGCAGACAACGGCAAGATCGTCATGTACTTCACGAGCCCTAAAAAGGCCGATGTATTGCAGACTATCCGAGGTGCCAAGGCCAAATACGGCAAGGACACGAGAGCCCACAAAGCATACGAACGTCTGATACGGCCGCAAGACGTCCCCGGAACACTTCTCAACCTGGCTCTAACCAACCTCTCGAGCTCCGATCACATGTTGAGGCTCTCCTCCTACAACCTGCTCGGAGCACTCTGCAAAGCATTCAAATTTAGCGCGTCAATGAACCTCATGTGCAACAAGGGTAAGTGCCTCGGCCTATTTCGCCGTAGGAAATGTCATTCGATGCGGACGTCTAAACGATGCCTCAACTGAAGGGCTGACGAACACACACACACAGACGTTTCGGTGCCGATGGACCCTTCGCACTTTATTGTCAAAGTCAGCAAACAACTAGCGTCTTCGGAGCCACAGCTGACCTTCGACTTCCTGACGGAATTCTTCGTCGGCTGGGAAACCTTCACTGAAGAGCAGAAGCCTTTGAGTCTCGCGTACATGGCTCCGTGGCTCCCTGGCTTGCGTACTGCTGTTTTGGCAAACGAGCCAGACGCAGAAAAGGGCAAGGAAAAAATCGCGGCGCTGTTTCGTAAGCTGATTGACGTGGCTATGTCAGATCACTCCCTGGCCTACACGCTGGAACAGGCAGTCTGGCCTGCCATATACCAAGACGAGACTATTCTAGACATCTTCCTCGAGGAGCTCATGCGAGCAGCTTCGGGGTTTGGCTTCTCGGAAGAGCCTATGGAAGGTCTCTCGGCCATAGTATCCGGGATGGGCAGCATCACACTACGAGGCAAGGTCATCTCACGTCTTCGCAAAGCGTTGAACCGTTCGTCTTTGCGGCCCACACGGTACCTACCGGACAATACTGTCTGGGCTGAGATCTGTATTTTGCTACACTTCTGTCTTTCACTGTCTTTCGACAATGGCGTGCAGTCTCAGCTTTACTTGCCGGAGATATTCCATGTTGTTACGTTACTTGCAAACACTGGCTCTCCGGAGGTACGCTTACTGGTTCACAGGCTTCTGGTCAATACAATACACGCTGCTTGTACTTCCTTCAGCCTCGATGATACTCGTTTCAACAAGTTGAGGGGGAGTCTCGATTTCCTGAGCGAGCCGCGAAGCGAGATCTTTTCGACGCCGCCGCAATTCCTCCGCGACGGTGCTTCCATGTCCACAACGCAAGATGCGGGGCCATCATTAGCTGCGACTGAGAACCTAGCTGCCCTACTCTTTGAGGTGTGCTCCGTGGCTGCGCCCTCGGTTGATGTTTCCAACGCATGGAGGTCGCGGTGGATGAGTTTAGTAGCGAGTACGGCCTTCCAGAACAATCCTGCCATTCAGCCACGTGCCTTCGCTGTCATGGGCTGCTTGGCACGGGAAGAGGTAGACGACGATCTCCTTTACCAGGTTCTTGTCGCGTTGCGCAACAGCGTCGGACGTCTAGGGGACGATACGAACAGCGACATGCTCATTTCCATCGTTACGTCCTTGTCCAAGATGATGGCGAAACTGCCGTCGGCCTCTCGATATGGACTGCAGCTCTTCTGGCTCGCAATCTCTCTCCTGCGCTTGGTTCCTCCGGCGCTTTTCAATTGCACCGCCCAATTTCTTGAGGCTGTCATGACGAACATCAGCACAGTGGGTGACTTAAGGGGCGACAAGATGGGCCCGTTGCTATTGCAGGGTAGGGTTCAGCTGGAGGATGCTGCTCTGCCCTTAGACGAAGCTTACGGCATCCACTTCACCCACGATAACTTCCACTTCGCTGTGTGCGCTTGTCTTGCCCGAGGGCTGGCTGATACAACGACCAGGACAAATGCCATGAGGGTGCTGTCTGCATTTCTTGACATGGCTGGAAACCCTGCCAGCGAGGTTGGTAGACCGTCGGGCGAGATCTACCGGTCACCCTATATGGCGCTCATACTAGCCCGGACTGTGGGGGCCGAGGATCTCAAGGATAGTTTGTGGCTGGCGGGCATCAATCCTTCCCTTCTCGGCGATCTTTGCGGCATCGAAAGGTATCAGGACTTGGCGGCAATGAAGGACAAGGACCTCCTCCTGAACACCGCCATTGAGCTCATCGACTTCCAGTACCTAGAGGACGCATTGCAAAATCGCACCCTTCGGTGGCTAACGGAGCTCGCGACTGCTAGGCCTGCAGTCATAATGCATCTGTACGTGTACTTCATTCTGCCTGCGACGAGGGAAGTTAGCTGATTGAGGGTAGCTGCGGTCCTATCGTCGCCATTCTCGACGAAGTGTTACTTCACTGCCAGAATTCTTCAACCCTGGAGTCTGCTCAAGCTCTGTTGCATGGTCTGACAGCGAACTCCAAGTTCGCATCAGCGCTAGAATCAACAGTAGTCCTCAGTGAGATCCTGGAAGATATGGGCTTCAGTGGGCTTTGGCGGTCTTGTTCATTCAACTTTGCCCAGGACTACGACCGGAGATGTTTTATACTAACCGAAAAACTAATAGAAGTAAGTATTATCTTAATATATTATGGAATCTTTTGAACTAATTATAAAATAGTTGATTATTATTTAATTGATTAGTTTAATAGACCTCTAAATATATATAATTTCTATAAGTATTTTATTTTATTCTATTTCTCTATATATTTGAAGAATTTTCTACTTTATAGTTATTAATAATAGAATTACTAATAATGCTTATAAATATATATATCTAGTATAATTCTAAAATATAAAACATTTAAAATATTTAAATAATAGATTTTATAATTCTTTATATTATATAAATTATAAAAATAGAATTTTATAATTATTCTTTTATTATAATAAGTTTCACTAATCTATAGTATAATAATAATTAAAAAATTAATTACTAATAAGTATAAATTTATCTAAAGAAATATATATAGAATACTATTTTATTATATAAATATAAAATAATATTCTAACTATTTATAATTATTATTATTCTATAAAAGAAGCGCTAATAGTTTACTTTCTACTATAGCTATTAGTAGATATACTATTACTTTCTAAAATATAATTTTAGCTTTTCTTCTTCCTCTACTAATTACTATAACTAACTTCTAGTTAATCTAGAACTAAACCTTTTAGTACTATAGTTAGTATACTCACCTTATATTAACCTTTTTATAGATAATAAATAACTAATAATTCTTACTATAATAACTTTATACTTTTATATCTTTATACTTTTATACTTTTATAACTATTAATATATAGTTCAAATATCTCGAGATATTCAATTACTAGTAACTATAAGTATTCTACTTAAATATTTATTATAACCATAGTATCTATAACTTTAATATTTTTACGAAATTTTATTTACCCCTAAAATAAAACTTTATACTATTAATATAAATATTCTCTACTACTAAGATAAACTAATTTATAATTTATATATAAATATAATAAAACTTAATCTATTCTTATTAGTAAATAATCTTAATATATTAAATATGTATAGATATATTAAAAGTTTTTAATTTATTTAAAATTATATACTTCTCGGGAATCGTATAAAAAACTATACTTAGTAGTAAACTTTTATTTTATAAACCCTATAAATACTACTAATACTAAAAAACTGTTTAAACGGAGAAAACCTTAAATAGTAAGATATAATTAGTTAATATAATAGCTAATAAGTATAGAAAATACATATATAAAAGGAAAGTATAAACTTATATCTATTATAATTACTTCTTTACAAAAGTTATAATTATATAATACTAATACCTACTAGCTACTAATACTTATTACTAGCTACTACTAATCACTAGCTACTAATAGCTATAATAAACACTAATAACTAGTAATAATAATTATATAATCTATATAACTAGAAAATATTAACTACTAGTTATACTTACCTACTATAAAGTTTAAACTTATTACTCTTACTATAAAACAATTAAAACTAGCTAGATATTAAACTACTATATTAAATAAGTTAATATATTAAATATAATTAATTTATAAATAATATTTAGGAAAAGCTAATAGCTCACTTTCTACTATAACTATTAGTAGATATATTACCCCCTAAAATATAACTTTAGCCCTCCTACCCCCCCTACTAACTACTATAGCTAGCCCCTAGTTAATCTAAGGCTAAACCCCTCGTAGCTATAGTAGCTAGTATACCTGCCCCGCGATTAATAAGGGAGGGGCCGATAGCTCGCTCTCTACTACAACTATTAGTAGATATATTACCCCCTAAAGTATAACTTTAGCCCTCCTACCCCCCCTACTAACTACTATAACTAGCCCCTAGTTAATCCAGGGCTAAACCCCTTATAACTATAACAGCTAGTATACCTACCCTATATTAACCTTTTTACAAATAATAAATAACTAATAACTCTTTCTACAATAACCTTATACCCTTATACCCTTATACCCTTATACCCTTATACCCTCACAACTATATATAATTCAAATATCTCAAAACATTCAATTACTACTAACTATAAACATTCTATTCAAATTATAACCTTAATATCTATAACCTCAATATCCCTATTATAGACTAAACTTTACCTACTCCTAAGACAAGACTTTATACTACTAATACAAAAGTTCTCTACTACTAATATAAACTAATTTATAATCTCTGTATGAATAAAATAAAACTCAGCTTATTCTTATTAACAAATAATCTTAATATATTAAATATAACTAATTTATAAATAATACTTATATAAATACAAATACTTCTAATATAACTAGATAGCTTTTAAAACCCCTATAATTATAGTATTATAATACTCTAAAATATCTAATAACTAGTATTATAATAAAATATTAATATTAAAATATTATCTAATTAATACCTAATCTCTAATATTATTAACTTAATATAGTAACTTATAAAATAACTAGATAATTTTCTTTTAAATATCTATAAACTATCTTTTAATTATAGTATTTAGAATAATTTTATTAAAACCTAATCTAATATACTAATAGTTTTAGTTATAATAGTTATAGCTAGATATCTCTATACTTATCTTATAGTTATCTTTTTATAGGTAGATAATTTTCTTTTAAATATCTATAAATTACCTATTAATTATAGTATTCAGAATAATTTTATTAAAGCCTAGTCTAATATACTAATAGCTTTAATTAAAATAGTTATAACTAGATATCTCTATATTTATCTCATAATTATTATTTTATAAATAACTATATAGATTTCGAGGAAATTTCAGTATTATTATAAAAATATAATTATAGAAAAATAATAGATTATAGAATACCTAGCTCTTATATCTCAAAATAAATACTCTATTTTATTCTATTTTCAAGAAATTTAAAAACATTCTTAACCCTATAACCTTAATAGTTACTTTCAGCCTTATATATCAAACCTTAGTCTTAATAAAACTTTCCCCAACTATTACTACAAAGTCTTCTACTATTATAAAGTTAAATATTAAAACTAGGGGTATAATAATCCACAATAATAAATAATTTCATTACTATTTTAACTAGTTATAAACTAGTATTAGCATAAATACTATTACAACATAAAATTTATAAATAAATCTATATATAAAAAAAGAGCTTAGATACTATTCTAGATATAAAGCAAAAATAACTAAATAAATAATATTTATATAGATATGGATATTTCTAATATAACTATATAGTTTTTAAACCACTTAGAATTATATTACTATAATATTCTAAAGTATCTAATAACTACTATAATAGTAAAATATTAGTATTAGAGTATTATTTAATTAATACTTAGTTTCTAATATAATTAGTTTAATATAATAAATTATAAGATAAATAAATAACTTTATTTAAAATATTTATACATTATTTATTAACTATAGTATTTAGAATAAAATTATCAAAACTTAATCTAATATATTAATAGGTTTAGTTATAATAGTTATAACTAGATATCTTTATATTTATCTTATAGTTACTTTTTTACAAGTAGCTATATAAATGTTAAAGGGACTTTAGTTCTATTTATAGTTATAGAAGAATAATATATTGTAGAATACCTAGTTCTTATATTTTAAAATAGGTATTTTATTTATACTATTTTTAAGAGATTTAAAAAAGTTCTTAACCCTATAACCTTAGTAGCTACTTTTAATTATATATATTAGGCTTTAGTTTTAATAAAGCTTTCTCTATATAGATTATTATTATTTAGCTTTCTACTATTATTAAGTAAAGCTTATAGTTAAATATATATATAGAGTAAAGAGCTTAAGTACTATTCCAGGTATAGAGTAAAAGTAACTAAATTATTATTATATAGTATACTATATAATACCACATAAAAATTTCAATTTCCTATATAATAACGATTTACTAATTACTATTTTGTTTAGTTATAGCTAATACTAGATACTCTATACTTATTACTAGTAAGGTATAAAAGGTTTACTACTATATTTGTTATAGTATGTATAGTTAGTATATATTCTATAGTATAGTATACTTAACAGATATTTATAATTAACAATAATTCAATACCTTAGGATATTCAAATTATATATAATATAAGATCATAGTACTATATAAATATAGGATCATTATAGAAAGAATTATTAGTTATTTGTTGTTAATAGAAAGAAATTATATAAAGTAAATATGTTTACTATAGTAGTTGTATTAGAAATCTTTAATCTATTTAAAGTTATATACCTCTCAGGAACTCTCGAAAGGAAGCTATACCTAGTAGTTAGGTTTTATTTCTAGCTCTCACTTTATATATCCTATAGATAATACTAAACCTAAGAAACTATTTAAACGGAGGAAACCTTAAGTAGTATTAATAAAGTTAGTTAAAACGATAGGTAACAAATATAGAAGGTATATACAAGCCTATATCTATTATAGTTACTTATTACAAGATTATAGTTATATGATACTAATACTACTAATTAGTAGTATTTATTACTAGTTATTAATAGTCACTAGCTATTAATATTAATAACCAGCTATTAATAATTAGTAGTAAGAGCCGATAATTAGTAGTAGTTACTATATAGTTTATATAACTAGTAGGAATCCTAGTTATATTTACTTATTACAGGATTTGAATCTACTACTCTTACTATAAAATAGTAAAAGCTAGCTAGACGTTAACCTACTCTGTTAAGTAAGTAAAATATATTTATTATTATAGTTATATTAAAGGTCTTTGATCTATTTAAAGTTATATATTTCTCGGGAACCCTATAAAGGAAACTATACCTAGTAGTTAGCTCTTACTTTATATACCTACTAGATACTACTAGTTCTAAAGAACCGTTTAAATAGAGAAAACNAAATAGAGAAAACATCAGGTAGTAAAATATAGTTAGTTAATATAATAGTTAATAAATACGGAAAGTATATTCTAATAGGAAAGTACGTTATAAAGGAAAGGTATATTATAATGGGAAAATATAAGCTTATATCTATTATAATTACTTATTATAGGATTATAGTTATATAATACTAATACTAGCTAGCTAGTAATACTTATTACTAGTTATTAGTAATTACTAGCTATTAATAATAAATAGTAAGAGCTAATAGCTAGTAATAGTTACTATATAGTTTATATAATTAGAAAGTACATAGCTACTAGTTATACTGACCTGCTGCAGGATTCGAACCTATTACCTTTGCTGTAAAACGGTAAAGGTTAGCTAGATATTGAACTACTATATTAAACGGGATAATATATTTATTATAAATATATAATAGTTAACTTTTAATTTGATATACATTAGTCAGAATCATTAGTAAGAAGAAATAAGACTAAAGTTTTATTTTAAAAAGTAATATATTTACTAGTAATTATAATAGAAAGCAAACTACTAGCCTTTCTCTTTATAATTGATATTTTAATATTAAAATACTTATATTAGTATTTGAAGCTTTATAAGTCAAAAGATATATTGACAAGACTATATATAATATGCTAGGTAACTAGTTAGCTATAACTATTACTATATTAGAACGAAGTTTTAGTTGAGAGATTATAATTTAAATATTTTTAGTAATAGTCTATATCATAATATCAAATCTATTAAAATATTTAAATCTTACCTACTTAATATAGTAATTTCATATCTGGCTAGCTGTTCTTAATGATAATTAGAATTATAAGTTTAAATCCTACAGGTAAGTATAACTAATAGTTATAGACTTTCTAGTTATGTAAAACTAAGTATGGTAACTACTACTAGTTATTAGCTCCTGCCAGTAACTATTAATAGCTAGTAATAAGTAATAGTAACTAATAGTAAGTACTGTATAGTATTTTATTATAATTCTGCAAAGAATAATTATGATAAATAAGTCTATACTTCCATCTTTATAATATATCTATTCTATTTGTCAGCTATTATAATAAATGATTATACTATTACTACTAAGGATATCTTCTATTTAAAATAATCTCTTAGCCTCAGTATTGTCTATAGAATATATATAGCAAAGGCTAATTACTAAATATAACTACTTTTAAAGAGTCTTACAGAAGTATATGACTTTAAATAGATCAGAGACGTTTAACATAACTAATGATATATCTAAATTCTTTTACGTTAAGGCTTCTAGTTATATGCTTATACTTTTAGTATTTATTTCTCTTGTTTGACTAACTCATATAAGTAAAGAGATTAGGCAATAATTAATCTTATGGAATATGGCTGCTTTACAGGTATAGACTTAATATAAGCCTTAATAGATTCTAGGAATTAATATTTAACTTTATAAAAGCATATAATAAAACTATTGAATTCATATTATATTATTATTAAGAGTTGAGTAAGTAAAGTAGTAATAATAATAAAGTAATTATCTTGGGACAAGATATCTCTAAAGAGAATTATCTCTTATATTTATTGAAAAATAATTTAAAGTTTAGTATAAACATAAGTTTTCCTTGATAATATATTAGAACGAATGAAAAGAATATTTATTAAAAGACTTTATATAAGATATATCTTAGAGAAAGAAATATTTATTTCCTAATATAAAATGAGTCTTTAGCTTTATGTAGAAAACATTTAGCTCTCAGCTAGGACCTATACTTTAACCTACTTTACACTAATATTTATAGCTATAGTTACTTCAAGTCTTTAAATCACGATATATTTAACCTTAGGTTATATCTTCCCTACTATTAGCCAACGACGACTTCTATAATAAGTAGATTTTAATATATATAGTTTTTTTTAGATAATACTTCACAAGTTTTTTCTAAGATATATTCGAAGTATTGGGAGTTATTTCTAAAAACTTTATTTTTAGATACTAGAGTCTTCTTTATTACTTCAATTTCGTTTTTTTAGCTCTACTAAGAGTTTTCCTTTCTAATAATATATTTTAACTAAATAAAACTATAACTATTTTAAAGAAGCTAGGGAAAATAGTAAAGTTACTTTTATATAAAGCTAGTTTTCTTAAGTTTTTATAAAAGTAGCTATAGTTCTTATAATTGTTAATAATTTCTATAAAGTTAATATTTATATTAAAGTTATAGGGGTTAAATATAGTAATAATAGGTAGTTTTTATTATTGTTATTATTATTGGTAGTATTACTATAGGTAGGGAAATAATTTATATTCTAAAGAATAGTTAGCTAGTCTATCGTAGTTTATTACTTTCTTTTATATCTATAGCTAGTCTTATTAAGGTATACTAGTAGTATTATAAGTACTTAGCTAGTATAAGTTAATATTATGAATACTATTACAGTAAGTTTAATACTTCGAAGCTACTACTAGTATGTTAAACTAAAACCTTCTATATAGATTATTATAGAACTTATACTAGTAAGTTCGCATACTTGGTAATTTTCTATTACTTTCTAGTTTTTATAGATATATAGCTTCTAGGTTAAAGTTAGGTCTAAACTAGTAGCTGTACTAATAGGTCTTTTTAATTGCATTTACTTATAGAGATATATATAGGTTATAGTATTTAACTGGATATTTTCCTATTACAGAGATTATTGACTAGGCATCATATAAAGATACCTATTAAACGGAGGACTGAATATATGAAACTCTATTTCCTAATATTCAACAAGAAGTAGAATGATTTCTATTATTAACTTTAAGTCTAAATAATTATTACTTTCTTAGTAATGAATATTTAGACTTAATATATAGTTCTAGTTATTATTAAAATTACTTATTTTATTTAGACTAGCTTTAATAGGTATTATAAATAATAAAGCTTAGACTCTATAGTTTTGAATAACACTTTTTTGAGAATAGACATAAAAGTAATTGGAAATTTATTAGGAGTGGACTATAATTTAATTTAATAGCTAGTTAAGTAATTAGCAGTTTTGAAAACATTTAAGAATTTGAAAAAGCTATCTTTATATAATTATAGAATAATAAGAGAGGAGTTTGTAGTTCAATAAATTAACAGTTAAATTGAAGCTATTGAAAATAACTACTAACACTAACTAAATAATATAATTAGTTAATAGATTTGATAGGTATTTATGAGATTAATATTCTGATTATATATAAAACGAAGAAATCATAAATTTAATCTAGAGCACAAATCTATCTAAATTAACTCTATTACACTTACTTATTAATAATACATGAATTCAAAGATATAAGAAACGTTCTATAGGTAGAAATATAAGGAAATATAATAGGGAGAATATCAATCACTTATATAATATTATATTAAATGAATAGTATTATATTAAAGATCAGATATAATGATATTGAATTAGAATAAGAGAGAAGGTTTCATTGAATACCATTAATTATACCTAGATATAGAAAGACAAATAAAATAACTTCAGGTTTTAATTTTAAAAGCGAGAAGTATTATAGTAAATATTCAAAGATTATAGGAATTCTAATTATATCATACTAGTAAACTAATAAAAGATACAAAATATAAGTAATTATATATAAACTTATAGTATTTCTAATTATTTATATCTGTAAGAGTAGTAAGCTAAATAAAGCTATCTACTCTATTAATACTAAAATAAATAGTTATAAGATATTATAGTAAGTTAAGTAATACTATACTTATTTGAAATTAGAGAAATATATATCTATTTATATATATATATTTAGTATATTATATATTTTAGAGATAAATTTTTTATATAGTAAGATAGGGGAGGGGCCGATAGCTCGCTCTCCACTATAGCTATTAGTAGATATATTACCCGCTAAAGTATAACTTTAGCTTTCCTACCCCTTTTACTAACTATTATAGCTAGCCCCTAGTTAATCCGGGGCTGAACCCCTCACAGCTATAGTAGTTAATATACCTGCCCCGTATTAACCTTTTCGTAAATAATAAATAACTAATAACTCCTTCTATAATAACCTTATATCTTTATACCCTCATAGCTACGTATAATTTAAATATCTCGAGATATTTAATTACTACTAACTATAAGTACTCTATTCGAATATTTATTATAACCTTAATATCTATAATTTTAATATCCCTACTAAACTTTACTTATCCCTAAGACGAGACTTTATACTACTAATATAAAAGTTCTCTATTACTAATATAAGCTAACTTTTAATTTCTATATAAGTATAATAAGACTTAGGTTATTCTTATTAGTAAATGATTTTAATATATTAAATATAACTAATATATAAATAATACTTATATCGATATAGATATTTCTAGTATAGCTAAATAGTTTTAAAACATCTATAATTATAGTATTATAATATTCTAAAATATCTAATAACTAATATTATAATAAAGTATTAATATTAGGATATTATCTAATTAATACTTAGTTACTAATATTATTAGCTTAATATAATAGTTTATAGGATAGCTAGATAATTTTCTTTTGAATGTCTATAAATTATTTTTTGATTATAATATTTAGAATAATTTTATTAAAGCCTAATCTAATATACTAATAGTTTTATTTATAATAGTTATAGTTAGATATCTCTATACTTATCTTATAATTATCTTTTTATAAATAGCTATATAGATGTTGAGGAGATTTCGGTTCTATTATAAATGTTATAGAAGAGTAATAAATTATAGAATACCTAGCTTTTATATTTTAAAGTAAGTACTCTATTTTATTCAATCTTTAAGAAGTTTAAAAAAATTCTTAACCTTATAACCTTATAACTTCAATAGTTACTTTTAGCTATATATATTAAACCCTAACTAGTCTCGATAAAACTTTCCCTATATAAACTATTACTACGAGGTTTTCTACTATTATAAAGTTAAATATCAGAACTAGGGGTATAATTATCTATAATAATAGGTAATTTTATTACTATTTTAACTAGTTATAAGCTAGTATTAGTATAAATACTATTATCAGGTAAAATTTATAGTTAAATCTATATATAAAGTAAAAAGCTTAGATACTATTCCAGGTATAGAGTAAAAGTAACTAAGTATAATAAGATAGAATATATAATAATAAATTATAAGACTAAAGTAAGTATAAATCTAATATTTATAGCTATTTAAAAAAAGAATATTATTGTAAGGATATGCTTTATGGTTTGTACGGAGAGCTGTAAGGATATGCCCCATGGCCTGTACGGAGAGCCGGGATGGCTAGGATCGGATTACTATGTACACGGATCACGTGATATGGTGGCCTCAGGCCACCATAGGATAAAAGCCCTCTCATGGCCACCACCAGTTAGCCCACCAAGTTGAAGAATTGTAAGGGTATTGGCTAAAGGCCTGGCAAGGGAAGGAGTGAACAGTAAAAGGTAGGTCTCCGTAGGTTGTAAGACTTCAACTTGGTGGGCTAACTGGTGGTGGCCATGAGAGGGCTTTTATCCTATAGTGGCCTGAGGCCACCATATCACGTGATCCGTATACATAGTAATCCGATCCTAGCCATCCCGGCTCTCTATATAAGCTATAGGGTATATCCTTACAAGAGCTAGGATAGCTAGGATCGGATTACTA
The DNA here is from genome assembly GCA_004367215.1 of Colletotrichum trifolii. Taxonomy (NCBI): domain Eukaryota; kingdom Fungi; phylum Ascomycota; class Sordariomycetes; order Glomerellales; family Glomerellaceae; genus Colletotrichum; species Colletotrichum trifolii. Next base: position 20,346 of record RYZW01000445.1, read on the forward strand.
TATAGATATAGATTATATAATATAGTAGCCTGAGGTTACTATAGGATAAAAAGCTTCTTATAGCTACTACTAGTTAGCCTACTAAGTTAAAATCTTATAACTTATAGAGATCTACTTTTTATTATTTACTCTTTCTTTTACTAGGCTTCTAGTTATTCCTTTATAATTTTTTAATTTCTATTTCTTTAAAAAATAGGGCTAGGATTTTAGTAATAGCTCTATTATAATGAATAGTTACTGAATACTTAGTAGAAAATTCTACGGAAACCTCTATTGAATATATGGTAACTATATCGCCTGAATATACAGTGACCCCTATACTACCTGAACCTTAAACGGTAACTACTATAGTATTTATATATTTCTTCGAATAATAGTTTTTTATAGAGATATATAAGAATATACCCTATAGCTTATACGGAGAGCCGGGATAGCTAGGAATAGATATAGATTACGTAATATAGTAGCCTTAGGCTACTATAGGATAAAAGCCTTCTTATAACTACTACTAATTAGCTTACTAAGTTAAAGTCTTATAACTTATAGAGACCTACCTTATTATTACTCTTTCCCTTACTAGGCTTTTAGCTAATACTTTTATAATTCTTTAACTTCTACTTCCTAGAGGGGTAAGGCTAGGATTTCAGTAATAGCTCAATTACAACGAATAATCGCCGAATGTATAGTACTAATAGTACTAGAGATTATAGTCGTTGAATGCTTAGCTATAAACTTAGTATCCTAGATAATACCTACTGAAAACTCTACTAAACCTACTATTACGGCAACTTTATCGCCCGAATATGCAGCCTCCTCTATACTACCTAAACCTCAAATAGCAACTATATTACTTGAATATATAGTATTTATATACCTTCTCAAATAATAATCCTCTTTTATAGAGATAATATTAGCTTGGCTATCTAGTAGTAAATACTTAGTAGTAACCTTTATACTATTAATTCCTAAAGTTATTAACTATAGGGATTACTTAAAACTTCTTAGTTATTTATATAGCTTCTTTTATAAAGATACTACTTTATATAAAATTAAGGATTAGCTAATAGCAATTTAAAATAGCTATTCTCTATACTTAAGAGCTTCTATAGTATACTAGATCTAGTAGGCTATAACTAAGCTAGTATATAGCTTATAGACCTAGTAGTATAACTACTACTATACTCTATTACTAGATCCTATATAGGCCGACTCTACAGTATTTACTCGCTATTTATTAACTGACCCTATATTATAAGAATTATATTTCTATAGTATATTTTATACCCGTTTAATATAGTAGTTTAATATCTAGCTAGCTCTTACTGTTATAGTAAGGGTAGTAGGTTCGAATCCTACGGCGGGTAAGCGTAACTAGTAGGTATATATATACTTTCCGATTACGTAAACTATATAGTAATTACTACTAGCTATTAGCTTTTACTACTTATTATTAGTAGCTAGCGACTATTAATAGCTAGTAGTAAGTACTACTAGCTAGCTAGTATTAGTATTACGTGACTATAATCTCTAAATAGTAACTATAATAGATATAAGCCTATATTTTCCCTTTATAATATACCTTCCGCATTTATTAGCTATTATATTAACTAACCGTATTATTACTACCTGAGGTTTTCTCTATTTAAATAGTTTCTTAGTTTTAGTATTATCTATAGAGTTTATAAAGTAAGAGCTAACTACCGGGTATAGCTTCCTTTATAGGGACCCCGAGAGGCATGTGACTTTAAATAGATTAGAGACCTTCAATACCAACCCAAGACTATATATAGTATATTTTATACGTTTTAATATGAAAACTAGTCCCTATTAAAGTTCTACGCTAAATAGTTAGCTATTTGTAGGGCCCTAAATACCCCTATAGAGGTTTCGAAGCTTTATGTTTTTGCTTTTTTCTATTACTTTAAAGCTAGACTTTAGAGGTATTTATAATACTAGAAGTTTGATAACTAGGTACTTAGGGTAGTAGCCCTAGTAGCTAAGTATTTATAGGAGACATTATAGTCCCACGAAAGCTTTAGTAGTATTAGGAGTACTATAACTACTACTAAGGGGTTAGTACCTAAATGCTATAAAGAGACTAAAAGTTCCCTAGTAAAAAGGTTATGCCTAGAAGAGTATAAGTATTTTGAAAAGTATAGGTACCTTAAGGACTACTATCCCTCGTATAAAGTATATAGTAAGTTAGGCTATACTATAATTACTTATTACTATAACGAATTCTGCGTATTTTGCTAGAAACCAAGCTACCTTATAAGGGTTTACTATAAGTACCTCGCTAAAGATTCGCTAGAGGGTCCCTAGAGCTATATAAAGCCTATAACTATATAGTATAGCAAAAATGCCTAGAAGGTAGGTTGCCTACTACCCTATAAAGGTTTACTATAAATACCTCGTTAAAAGCTTACTGAAAGTTCCCTAGAGCTATATTAAGCCTAGGAAGTAGCCTACTAGCGTAATTACTATAAATACCTCGCTGAAAGCTCGCTAGAAAGTCCTCAGAACTATACAGAGCCTAGGGCTATATAGGCCTTAAAGAGCTTACTAGTAAATATATACTAATACCTTAGTAGCCTGATTAGTTACGAGAAGCCCTATATGCTTAATTAGTAATAGGAAGCCTTGTAGAAAGCGTCGCTAATATGGGAAGGGGTTAGATACCCTAGGTTTAGCCTTAAAAATCCCCGGTTAATATACTAAAGCCTCACTAATAGGCGGGAAATACTATTCGTTTAATATAATAATAGGAGCCTTATATATTAATATACGTATAGGATAAATAACCCTTATACGTTAATATACGTATAGGATAACCCTTATACGTTAATATATATGTAGGATAAACGACTCCTATACGTTAATATATGTATAGGATAACTCTCGTACATTAATACATATATAGGAAGAATCCTTTTTATTTATCAATTACCAAATAATCGGCAAATAACTAGCAAAGCTTTTTTTTCAAAAAAGTAGCTATATAGCATTTATAAGCCTTAGGGCCTAAAGCCTATAGAGGGGGGGATAGTTATAAAGATATACCCTATAGCCTATACGGAGAGCTAGGATAGCTAGGAATGGATATAGATTATATAATATAGTAGCCTCAAGTTACTAAAGGATAAAAGCCCTCTTATAGCTACTACTAGTTAGCCTACTAAGTTGAAGTCTTATAACCTACAGAGACCTACCTTACTATTACTCTTTCCTTTATTAGGCCTTTAGCCAATACCCTTACAAGATAATATTAGCTCGATTATCTAGCAGTAAATATATAGTAATCCCTATACTATTAATTTATAATATTAAAAATTACTTAAAGCCTTCTAGTTATTTATATAGCTTTTTTATGAGGGTGTTACTTTATATGAAATCGAGGATTAGTTAATAGTAATTTAAAATAGTTATACTTTATACCTAGGAGCTTTTATAGTATATAAGATTTAGTAAGCTATAACTAAACTAGTATATAACTTATAAACCTAGTACTGTAATTACTACTATATACTATTACTAGACTTTATATAGGTTAATTTTATAGCATTTACTTATTATTTCTTAATTGATTTGATTTTATAAGAATTACACTTTTATAGTATATTTTATATACTTTAGTATAAGGGCTAGTTTTTACTAAAGTGTTTTACTAAATAGTTAGCTATCTATAAAGCTTTAGGTATCTCTAAGCTAGAAGTTTGAAAGTTTTATATATTTATATTATTTTATTATTTTAAGCTTAGGTTATAATAGTATTTATAGTACTAGAAGTTTGATAATTAGGTATTTAGAATAGTAGTTCTAGTAGTTGAATATTTTTAGGAAACTTTTTGGGATTCCTAGTGAGTATTAGTTAGTAGTGTTGGGAGTATTATTACTACTAAGAGGTTAGTGCCTAAAGACAATAAGGAGTTTAATACTAAAGGTTTCCTAGCGAAAAAGGTATATTTTAAAGAGTATTTTAAAGGTTACTCTTTATGCGAAATATATAGTAAAATAGGCTATATTATAGCTACTTATTACTATAATGAGTTCTATGTATTTTACTAGAGATTAGGTTATTTTATAAGGGTTTATTATAAGTATTTTACTAAGGGTTTACTGAAAAGTCCTTAAAGCTATATAGAGCCTGGGGTTATATAGTATAGTAAAAATACCCTAGAAAATGAATAGCTTATTATTTTATAAGGGTTTATGATAAGTATTTTACTAAAGGCTTAAGAGGTCCCTAGAGCTATATAAAGCTTAGGGCTATATAGTATAATAAGAAAGTTTAGAAGAGTTTACTAGTAAATATATACTAATACTTTAGTAGTCTAATTGCTTATAAGAAGCCCTATATACCTAATTAGTAATAGGAAGTTTTGTGGGAAAAGGTTAGATGTTTTAGGTTTAGTTTTAAAGATTTCTAGTTAATATATTAAAGGGGTTAGATGTTTTGGGATTTACCATAAAGATTTCTAGTTAATGTACTGAAGTTTCATTAATAGGTAGGAGACCTTGTAGGGTTAATATACCATATAGGAAGTATTATTAGTTTGATATAATAATAAAAGCTTTATGTATTAACATATAAATAAGATGACTTTTATATGTTAATATTAATATAAAATGAATGATTTTTATGTGTTAATATATGTATAAGAAGAGTTTTATGTATTAATATATGTATGAGAGGAATTCTTTTATTCTTGTAATTGCTAATAGTTGGCGAATAGCTAGTAAAAATAAAAGAAGCTATTTTTAAAAAGTGGCTATGTGGTATTTATAAGTTTTGGGGCCTAAGGCTTATAGAGGGGGGGATAGTTATAAAGATATACTTTATAGTTTATATAGAGAACTAGGATAACTAGGATTAGATTACTATATAGATACGGATTATATAATATAGTAGCCTAAGGCTACTATAGGATAAAAGGCTTCTTATAGCTATTACTACTTACCCTACTAAGTTGAAGTCTTATAATTTATAGAGACTTATTTTTTACTATTTACTTTTTCCTTTGCTAAGCTTTTAGCTATTCCTTTATAATTACAAAGTCTTATATTTTTATTTGAATTATTAATATTAAGTTTTATATAAAAAGGTATAAAGAAATAAATTAATATAGAGATAAAATAAATAGTTTATATTTAGTTACTTTTGCTCTATACCTAGAATAGTATCTAAGCTCTTTACTTTATATATAGATTTATCTATAAATTTTACCTAGTAATAGTATTCGTACTAATACTAGCTTATAACTAGTTAAAATAGTAATGAAATTACTTATTATTATAGATAATTATACTCCCAGTTTTAATATTTAATCCTATAGTAATAGAAAACCTCGTAGTAATAGTTTATATAGGGAGAACTTTATTAAGACTAGCTAAAGCTTAATATATATAGCTAAAAGTAACTATTAAGGTTATAGGGTTAAGAATCTTTTTGAACCTCTTGAAGATAGAATAAAACAAAACACCTATTTCGAGACATAAAAGCTAGGTATTCTATAATCTATTACTCTTCTATAACTAAATTGTTTTTAGTATAACCTAGAAGCTNCCGTGATTTATTACTTTTCTATAACTTTTATAATAGAATTGAAATCTCCTCGAAATCTATATAGCTACTTATAAAAAGATAATTATAAGATAAGTATAGAGATATCTAGTTATAACTATTATAACTAAGGTTATTAGTATATTAGACTAAGCTTTAATGAAATTATTCTAAATATTATCATTAAAAGGTAATTTATAGATATTTAAAAGAAAATTATCTAGTTATCTTATAAGCTACTATACTGAGCTAATAATATTAGTAACTAGGTGTTAATTAGATAATACCTTAATATTAATACTTTACTATAATATTAGTTACTAGATACTTTAGAGTATTATAATACCGTAATTATAGGGGTTTTAAAAGCTATCTAGCTATACTAGAAGTATCCACATCTATATAAGTATTATTTATATATTAGTTATACTCAATTAATATCAAAATCGTTTACTAATAAAAACAAGCTAAGTCCCGCTATACTTATATAGAGATTGTAAATTAGCTTATATTAGTAGTAGAGAACTTTTATATTAGTAGTATAAAATCTCGTCTTAGGGGTAAGTAAAGCTTAGTAGGGATATTAAGGTTACGG
>RYZW01000446.1:0-34048 GCA_004367215.1 Colletotrichum trifolii
TTTTACCTTATATATAGATTTAACTATAAACTTTACTTAATAATAGTATTTATACTAATACTAGCTTATAACTAGTTAAAATAGTAATAAGATTATTTATTATTATAGATAATTATACTTCTAGTTCCAATATTTAACTCTATAGTAGTAGAAGACCTTATAATGATAATCTATATAGGGAAAACTTTATTTAAACTAAAGCTTAGTCTATATAACTAAAGGTAACTACTTAAATTATAAAGTTAAGAACTTTTACAAATCTCTTAAAAATAGAATAAAATAGAACACTAAAAACCAGGTATTCTATAATCTATTACTTTTCTATATCCTTTATAATAAAACTGAAATCTCCTCGAAATCTATATAACTATTTATAGAAATTTGTTTTTTTTTAGATATATCTAACTATAACCATTATAACTAAAGCTATTATTCTATTAAAATAAACTTCAATAAACTTATCCTAAATATTATAATTAATAAGTAATTTATTAATATTCAAAAAAGAATTATCTAGCTAATATATAATTTACTATACTAAACTAATAATATCGGGGACTAGGTATCGATTAAGTAATACCTTAATATTAATATATTACTATAATACTAGTTACTAGATACTTTAGAGTATTATAGTAATATAATTATAGAAGTTTTAAAAATTATCTAGCTATACTAGGAGTATCTATATCTATATAAGTATTATTTATTATTAGTTATATTAAAGATCTCTGATCTATTTAAAGTTATATACCTCTCGGGAACCTTTTAAAGAAAACTATACCTAGTATATTAAACCCTATAGATATTACTAGTTCTGAGGAATTGTTTAAACGGAGAAAACCTTAGGTAGTAAGATATAGTTAGTTAATATAATAGCTAATAAATAGGGAAAGTATAGGTTTATTTATTATAGTTACTCTTTAAAGATTATAGTTACGTAATACTAGAATACTAGCTAGCTAGTAATAGCTACTACTAGCTATTAATAGCTATTAGCTATTAATATTAGTAGTTACTAGCTACTAATATTAATAGTTACTAGCTATTAATAGCTATTAGTAAGTACTAATAGCTAGTAGTAGTTACTATATAGTTTATATAATCGGAAAATATATATAAATTTACTAGTTATACTTACCTGCTATAGGATTCAAACCTACTACTCTTACTATAATAGTGAAAGCTAGCTAGATATTAAACCACTATATTCAGCAGGATAAGTATTATTTATAAATTAATTATATTTAATATATTAAGATTATTTACTAATAAGAATAAACCGAGTCCTATTATATTTATATAGAAATTATAAGTTAGTTTATATTAATAGTAAAAAACGTTTATATTAGTAGTATATATTAGAGGCTAGCTATGAGAGGTATTTTAGTAGTACTTTAATAGTATTATAATAAACTTAAAAAGTTTATACTTAAAGTAAAAACTCTTTACTAGACTATAAACGTAGTAGTTGTATAAAGCCTTAATAGTAATATCTTACATAAGCCTTAAAGCTTAGGTTTATNTTGAAGAGTTTATACTTAAGGTGAAAACCTTTTACTAGACTATAAAAGTAGTAATTATATAGAGTTTTAATAGTAATATCTTATATAAGTCTTAAGGCTTAGGTTTATAATATACCCCTTATTACTTTTCTATTTTATTACTATAGTAATATATAATATTAATAATTTTACAATATAACTATAACTTCTAATTACTTAAATCAGCTTAACTAATAAGAAAAATCTATTAAGATAACTTTTTTAGGTACTACTAATATTAAATAGTCCTACTAATAAGGAAATGTAAGTATTATTAATATTAGATAGTTTTATTAATAGTAAAATCTATACTATATTTACCCTAAGTAATCTTATACTATACTCCCTCTTCTATTAATTTATAAGAAACTTTCTTCTTCTCTCTATATATAATTTTGCTTTTTTTTCTAGTTTTATATAACTTCTATCTTATACCTATTATAATACTACTATTTTACTACTATTTTACTTTTTTTTTCTTTTTATGTTTTATTCTTTATTATATTAACTATTATTACTACTAGATCTAGTCTTCTTAATAATAACCCTTCCCGTTATTATACCCCTTCTAAGCTTATTACTTATATTTATAGTAGCTATATTATTAAAGGTAATTCTAATAATAAGGAGAATTAACTCNATAATAGCTATATTATTAAAAATGATTCTAATAATAATGAGAACTAGCTCCCTAATATAGTTATTTCTACCTACCTAAATTATTATTAAAAGTAAAATAAGAATAATATTACTTACCCCTATATATTAAATTATAGCTACTCCTATTACAAATACTTAGAATTAAAAAATCAATATAAGTAAAACTTATACTTTTTTACTACTAGTTCTTAATTACGTAGTACTAGTTACTAAATTCATAATTTAATCTTACTTAATAAATATATTATCTTTTTTACTATTATTACTTCTAAAAATAATAATAATATTACTCCCTACTATACAACTATTCTATTACCTAAGTTTTCTACTATAGTCTAATACTATAATAAGTACCTCTACTATACTTAACAAATAACCCTTACTTATAGTACTACTATACCTATTACTCCTTTATTTCATACTAAAAATACTCCTACCTCTACCCCTAATTTTACCCCTAAATAGGTCTTTACTAGCCTTAGTAATATTATAGAAATAATAATAAATTCCTCCCCTTTTCCTTTCCTACTTTTATTATACTAACTTCTTTATAGTAAAGTACTATAATATATTCTAGTAATTATATTACGCCTTACTAATATTATAGCTATATCCTTAGCTTTATTAAAACTAGCTTACTTATCTACTATTACTATATACTTACTACCCCTACTTAATACTAATAATACTTTATCTATAAATAGGTACCCCCTATTACTATTACTAATAATAAAAAAGAAGAAGAAGAAAATGATTATTAAAGAAAAGAGGAGTTCTAGGAATATAAAGATAAAACTGACCTTTTTACTTAATTTATTCATTTGATACCTTAGCAGTAAATTTAATAGCTAGTTATATGTACCCCTTAAAAACTATTATATTACTCGATTTATAGTTTATATAACTTTCTACTATTAGTAAATTAATATTAAACTATTATTCTCTCCAATATCCTTATACTATAACTTAAATTATATTATAACTTTATTATTAGTAAAACTCTCCAAAAATTCCTATATTAGAGTATTATAATCTTTTTATTAAACTAATATATTATAGTAATATCTTTACCCTAATATATTCTTTACTACTAGTATCTCCTCGATGTTATATTCTTCCTAGGCTTTATTATCCTCTCTAATAAAGATTAGGATAAGATTAAGCTATATATTTATATACTATTATAATAATAATAAACTATCTTCTACTTATTTAATAAAATTAATATAAAACATTAAATAAATACTTATAAAGATATCTAAAATAATATTTAGTAAATTTAATATATTAATAATATTATATTTAGAAGATACTTAGTTAAGTTTCTTATTTAGCTAATTTATTTTAATATAGTATAGTAATAATTATACTTTATCCTTAACCTAGAATATTTCAACTATTTATTATATTCTATTTATACCTATTTTCTTATATTATTATATATATACTATTACTACTTAAGCTATAGTAATACTATTTTTAAAATAAAATAGGAAAACTAAAACTTATCCTAAACTAGAATATATACTTTATTCTATTATTTTAAAATATAAGATAAGTATAATATCAAACTTATTTAAAAACTTATTTAAACTTATTTTAATTACTAAAAAGTTCTTATTATTTAGTATTAACTAATAAATAGTAATATAAACTAGCTAATCTAATTATAAGAAAGTAATATATACTTATAAGAAAACCTAAATCTTAAGTATTACTTTTTCTATTNCCCTCTCTATCCTACTATCTATCTAAGGATAGAATAATATTAATAAAAACTACTATACCCCTATTAACTAGTATAATATTATCTAGAAAATACTAATTTAGTCTAATTTATAATTAGTAATAATTAATATAAAAAAACTATAGAACTACTATTAAATATCCTAGAATTTCTCTATATAAACTTTAATAATTATAAATATTATAATTTCTAACTAGATATATTTTAATAATTAATTTATAATTACTATAAAGAATCTTAAATTATTTTTATAATAAATAGTAGTTCTATTATAAAGTTAATAGAAATCTATAACTAGAATTTATTAGGAATTAGGAAAAACTATAAGAAACCTTAGTAATACTACTATTTTTTATATAAATACTAGTAAATATTATATACTTATATAAAATATTTAATATCCCTTAATATACTATCCTAATACTAGTCCTATAAAGGTACTATAAATATTCAATTAATACTAAAATAGTTTAAACTTAAAAAGTTATAAACTATTTAGAAAATTCCTATTATTAGTAGTTTATATTTAAAAACTTAAACCTAGTTTTAGTAAAATAAAATACTATTATTTCTTACTATATAATTAGCTATTTATATCTATATTAAAGTTTCTAGAAAGAATATTTTTACTACTTAATAAATAATATCTAGTTAAACTTTATATATAAGTATTACTATAATAACCTAGTTTTATAATAATAGTAATATAGTAATTTAGAATATAGTATACTTTTTTAGTAGTTTACTGGTAGTATATTAGTAGTTATCTTTTATTAGTATAATCCTTTCCTAGCCCCCCTCTATTTATATATTATAAATTGAAAATACTAAAGAAACTTATCCTTATCCTTATAAGTAATTTAGAAAAACTAGAAAACTTATATTATAAGTTTTAGTTCTATTATATTATCTTAGTTTTATTAAGAGAAAATATTAAAGTACCTAGTAAAGTAACCTAAGTAGTATCTTAAAATAAAACTAAACTCTATTAAAATCTCTATTTATTTTACTTATTATTCTAAGATAGATTTTAGACTTATAAAGTATTCTAAAACTTTATAGTTAGAGAGAATAGTAAATAGCTCTATTATATTTTATAACTTTATTAACTATATTCTTAAATATAATACTACTACTAGTAATTCTTTATTATTAATATTATAATTCTACTAAACTAGTATTAATCTAGTTAAATAATAGATAACTAGCTATAGTATACTATCCTTATTTTCCTATAAAAAAATAACTACTTAATATTACCCCTAAATAATTTACTTCTNATAATCTATTTCTACTATTATATACTATTCTAGATCTTATTAAGCTATAACTAGTTCTAAAATAAATATAAATTTAAGCTTTTTAAATACTTACTAATATATAGTATTCTAGTAAAAGAGTATCCTTTTCTATATTAGCTATATAAAGAACTCTATTAAACTAGAAAAATAATTAACTAAATTATAGTAGAAATTTATAAATCTAAGGAAACTTTAGATATTATAAATATTCTTAAGAACTTCTTATTCCTAAATGACTTTAACTTTCTTAAAGTTATAGTAGATACTTTTTTTTATTTCAATAATTAAACTTAAATACTTTATCTATTTTACTAAAAATGTATATTTTTCTAAATCTAAATATAAACTAGCTTTTTATAATTATTTAAAAATTTATTTAATTTTATCCTTATAGTTATATTTTAACTTATAATTATAGATAAAGATATAACCTAAGTAAACTATAATAAAATTATTAAGAAAACTTTACAATATATTATTAATATAATATCAAAATATTATAAAGATTCTTATTAGCCTAAAAAAAGTAATAAATTATTTAAATAAACTAAAATAAATCTAAAAAGTAGTTTTATATTTATCTCCCTCTATAATATGAATCTTATAGAAAGCTATATAAATATTAATTTTTATAAACTATATTACTTTAGATAATAATTATAATATCTTTTTAATTAGTAGTTAGGGGTAATAGTTATAAATACTAATAGTATTAAGGATATAATAATCCATATAAAACTACTATTTTTCCCTAGGTTTCTTAATAAAGAAAATAAGTATTCTAACTATAAATAAACTAGCCTAGACTTAACTTTTATCTATTAGGTCTATTATTTAGTATTAAATTTCAAAGAAATACTCCTTTAGTATATTATATAGTAATCTTTATAATAAATCTAATTTAGTTCTATCTGCATTTTTCTTTAAATAAATATAGTAATGAAAAGATCCTTAATATAATAGAAAACTAGAAACCTTATCTTTATTAAAGAAATCTATAAAAAATATATAAATAACTAGTAAGGTAAATAGTAGTTACTCTAAAATTATAAGTAATATAGCTACTAGGATTATATTAATCTATACTAAATTACTTATTAACTACTTATATCCCTTTTATCCTAAGCTAGAAAATATTATAATTAGTAACTTAATAAAATTTATAAATCTATTTATATATATCTCTTTTAGTATATTACTAATAGTTTTAATAATTAAGCTACTAATTAAATCTATCTACATTTTATTCCTCGCGGGATCTAAAATAACCTATTAATACTATAATTATAACTTTTTAAAAATAGCTAGGTATATTATCCCTAAGATTATATAGAATAGAACCTTAAATACTTATTTATTAAAGTTAATCTATACTTTAGCTATTTTAATAATATAAGTTTCCTAGTTAATACTTAGGATAATACTTAACTAGTATAACTATAATAATATAATTAATATAAAGTTCTACTATCTTATAAACTCCTTACTAATTACTCTATGATAATTATAACTACTATTAACTTGAATAGAAATAAAAAACTTATTATTTATTAATATAGAAATTTAAAAAGGAGTTTATTTATTTATCTCTATATCTTTCTAGTCTTATCTATTACTATAGTATCAATCCTAGTAATTATACTAAACTACCCCCTAAAGAGTCTTTTCCGGGGAACTAGGCTTTTTCCTTATTATCTATAATTTTTTTATCTAATTATAAAGCTTAAATATTAGTATTAGAAAGTATTAGAAAACAAGTAAACTTTAGTTTATATTCTACGATAAAATAGTCCTTAGTACTATAATATATATAAGTATTAGCTTATATATATACCTAGATAATTATAACGTTTACCTAATAAGCTTTATATATTTCTATAATAAAAGTTAACTAAAGTTTACTAATTATAATAACTTATTTATTAAATCCCCTATAATATTAAGAAGTAGTAATATAGTAGTATTATACTAGTACTAGGGTAATATAAGCTATTTTTATACTTATTATCTATATATCCCTATTCTAATTAACTATTAGTTCTAATTAGGGGAAAAACTATAGTTATCTATAGTATTATAATTCTAAATTAAGGATCTTAAGGTTTATTATAATTATGTAGTAGTATTAAATAGTAGTATAGTAATATATTTAGCTAATATTGCAATTGATAATAACTATCTAAATCTAGTAAAAAAGAATTAGTAAGAAGTAATTTAGCTTAATATCCTTTACCTAGTTATACACCCCTACTTATCTTATAGCTAATTTAAACTTGATAAGAAACTTAGTAAATATCTATTTAAATCTTTAATAGAAATAACGAATCTTCTTAAAAGCCTAAGTATTATAATAAGGGTTTTTATAGTATTTAGTAAAGTATGAGAAGAATATATTAATATCCTAACTATATTATAATTCCTATATAATATAAAAATTACTAACTTATATCTAAACCTTAAATAATAAGCTAGTTTATAAGTATTATTAGAAAGTTTTAAATCCCTTAATAAAAATTTAGTTAACTTCTAATTTATACTATATAGTTATCTATTATATAAGAAAATAAAAAATATAACTATTAATAGAAATACTAATAAAGAATAGTTTTCACTTTAGATAAAACACCTATAATACTTATAAGGCTAAGTTATAATTCTCTTAGAATTTTATGAAAGTATTTTAAAAAGATTAGTGTTTATTTTTTACTAAATTAATCTACTATTAATCTATTAGAAACCCTATAGAAAACTCTAAATTAGTAATATTTACTATTATTTTTTACTATTCTTTATATCTTTTAATATTTACTATTTACTACTAAGTTAAACCTAAGTAAGAAGTTTATTAATATTAGAAACTAGCTACGAGAAGTACTTTAGTAGTACTTTAATAGTATTATAATAAACTTGAAAGATTTATACTTAAGGTAAAAACTCTTTATCAAACTATAGGAGTAGTAGTTATATAAAAGCCTATAATAACATCCTATGTAAACCCTAAAGCTTAGGTCTATAATAATATAAAGTCTTATCTTAGGAGTAAATAAGGTTTAGTAGGGATATTAAAATTATAGATAGTAAGATTATAATATATATTTAGGGAGGGGCTAATAGCTCACTTTCTACTATAATTATTAATAGATATATTACCTCTTAAAATATAACTTTAGTTTTCCTACCCCCCTATTAACTACTATAACTAGTTTCTAGTTAATCTAAAGCTAAACCCCTTATAGCTATAGTAGCTAGTATACTTACCTTGTATTAATGTTTTTAATAATAAATAACTAATAACTCCTTCTATAATAACCTTATACCCTTACGCCTTTATAGCTATATATAATTCGAATATCTCGAGATATTGAATTACTACTAATTATAGGTTATAATAGTTATAGCTAGATATTTCTATACCTATTCTATGGTTTTTTTTATAGGTAACTATATAGATTTCGGGGAAATTTTAGTTCTATTATAAAAGATATAGAAAAATAGTAGATTATAGAATACCTAGTCTTTAGTATTCTATTTTATTTTATTTTTAAGAAGTTTATTATAAGTACATAATGAATAGACTATATAGTATACCTAGTAACTAGCTAGATAAGTACTAGAAAAATATTTAATAGAAGGATTATAACTTAGATCTTTTAAATAATAATCTAAATAGTAATATAAACCTTACTTATATATCCGAACCTTTCCTAGTTAAAACTTTTAGCTATATTTTTATAATTCTATTACTTCTATTTAATTTTTTAAATAACTAGTATAAATAAAGATATTAAATAGTAACTAGTATTATAGAGAATAGCTACCTTATAAGTATAGACCTAATATAAGCTTTAATAAACTTTAATAATTATTAAAATGTTAGGCTATAGGTGTTTACTCTATAGTAGTACTCGACTTACTATTAAATATTCTCTGGAATATTCTACCTCGTTCTTTTATAGGGTACTTGCTAGTAATTAACTTTAGTATTCGTAATTGCTTACGCAAGCCTGTATTACTCGAATATTCTAATGATTACTAATTAGAATATTCTAGAACTAAGCGTAGTACTATAAAAGAAGGTTTCTATGCCCTCTTTTAGCATATATTTAGATAAACTAATAACAATGTTCTTTTACTAAATATAACTATTATTTACTCTTTTATACTATTTTCTCTTCCCCTGAGAATATCTAGTATATATACCTTTAATGTAAGGTATCTCTTTACTAGATATAGGCTATATACCTACCTACCTTTCAATAGGTTATAATCCTAAGGCTATATTATTCTATCGAATCTCGAGATCTGCTTTATCGAATTAAGCGAAACTTATTAATCGAATTATCTAATATATGTCGAAAAATTTCGACTATTTTTATCGGCTAATATCATATTCAATATAAAGATATTACATATATTTAGTTATCTAAACCTTTTCTTTTTAACTTTCTAGTAACCCTAGAATTACTATTTCTACCTTACCCTACTACTTTTATAGGGTATTTATTCGATATATTCGACTTATTTAAACCTAAATCGAAATCAAATCGAAATCGAGACTTTTTCAAAAATCAAACTACTAATCTATTATATTAGTATTATTACTACTATTTAGTAGTATTTTTAGCCTTTGAAAATCCGATTTACTATATCAGTAATACTACTTAGCTATTAAGTAATATTTAGGTTTTTTAACTGATTTTCTATATGAGTATTTTACTACTTAGCTATTGAGTAGTATTTAAGCCTATTCTTAGTTAAATTCTTAGTTATTCATAGAGCCTTTTAGCTATTTACTTCGCTATATTTATAGCTATAGCTAATACTATTAAAACTATTACAGGCTGTTTGATGCCTGAAAAACAAAGGCTTATAAAGGCTGAAAACTAGTCTACTTAGTTTTGCTCCTTGAAGCTCTATTTTAAGCTTTTAAATTTATTCGATTTTTCCGAAAACGAGGAGGCTTATAAGGCTATTTCAGAAGAACAAAAAGCTCAGGCTCTATTAATTATTCAGCAAAATATTAATATAGAGCCTTTGAGCCTTATTTTCGATTTATAGGACTTTTATAGAATTATAGTTTTACTAAAAGCTAATTATGAAAGCTCTAGCCTAGTATTATATTAATAACTATATCTCGAATTTCATTCTATTAAATTCGAAGATTTCGATACTTTTATAGAGTTTATTAGTACCTTTAAAAGCTACTTATTCAAGTTAGCTATTATAGGTATCAAAATTGCTAATATTAACCAAAAAACCGTTTTTATAGTAACCCTATAGTACTCTTACCCTACAAAAGCAAAGTAGTAAAGATATAATTTAAAGCTAAAGGAGCCCTCTACTTTAGAGGCTTTTATAGTAGATATTTTAGACGAAAACTATAAGGAAATCGATACCCTTATACGAAACGGCTTTATGAAAAGGCCTTTTAGAAGGAATTCTATACTTAACTTTTCTAAAAGATCCGAAAAATCCAAAAACGGATCCAAAAGCTCTATTTATAATACTGAAAACTTCTTTAGTACTACTATAGAGAAATCTTATACTAAAGATTACTCTAAACCTTCTAAAGAATTGAAGAATACTTCTAAAAAGAAGAAATCTTCTAAAAACAGTTACCCTAAACCTTCTATATAGAGTAAAAACCTACCCTATAAAGCTCAACAGACTACTATAGCCTCTAATGCTATAAAGCCTTCAGGTACTAAATTTACTATATTTTTTAGCTTTTAGTACTTACTATAGGCCTACTGATAAGCCTTATAGGTTTAATAAAAACCCGAATTATTCGAAAAAGCCTCCTAAGGCTAAATCGAATACAAATCAGTAGTTATACGATACAAGGTTAACTATTTATATAGCTAATAATACCCACTTTTTCACCAATTTAACTACTACACAAAACCTACAACCTATATTTACAGGTGCTAGTTCTATAAACCCCACTAGTATTAGTACTATAGAACTACCTCTTTACTATAAAAGTTCTATAAATACTATAAAATTAACTAATACCTTCTATATTCCGGAATTTCCAGTTAATATTTTTTCTAGAATATTATACTATAATAGAAGGAGTTTTATTAAAAGTAACGTTTTATTTAACGTTCAAAATAAGCCCTTAACTACTCTTTATTTATAGTAAGCTTTTTATCTACCTATCAATTCTTTAGGCTTTAAAAATAAGCCTAAGAAGTCAGGCTTCTACAATAAGCCTAAAAAGACCTCTAATATATAAGATTTACCTTCTAAAGAGAANAGCCTAAAAAGACCTCTAATATAAAAGATTTACTTTTTAAAAAGAAGAAATCTCTAGAGGTTACTATAGTAGATTAACTAAAGGAATCTACTATTAGATCTATTAAAAGATCTACTAATAGGTCTATTAAAAAACCTATTAAAGAGGTTAAAATAGCCCCTAAAAAGAAAGTAGTAAATTATACTACTTCTTCTAGCTATTTAAAAAGGTCTTCTATACTTTTACCTCTTTAGCTTACTAATAGAGAATATAAATTCTCTAGCTTTTTAGCCTTTATAGATATTTTTGAAATATTCTAGGCTTATTTAGTACTCTATATTAGTACTAAAACTATTCGACTTTTAATGTATCCTTTTTTATCTTTTACTACTATAGGGTAAAAGAAGGGATATTAAAATATTAAGCTATAGGTATTTACCCTATAGTAGTACCTAACTTATAGTTAAATATTCTCTAGAATATTCTACCCTNCTTAGTTCTAGAATATTCTAATTAGTAATTATTAGAATATTCGAGTAATATAGGCTTGCGTAAGTAATTACGAATCCTAAAGTTAATTACTAGTAAGTACCCTGTAAAAGGAGTGGGGTAGAATATTCTAGAGAATATTGAACTATAAGTCAAGTACTACTATAGGGTAAATACTTATAGCCTAATATTTTAATACCTTTTCTTTTACCCTATAGTAATAAAAGATAAATAAGTAAAAGAAGTAAGTAGAATAATAATAACAATAACCATATACTTATAGGTACTATAAGTTATTATTCAGTGGTATCTCATAAAAGAAAAGAGGTACTGAAAATAATCTGTAGTATTTATAATAAGTACTATAATATAGAATTATAATACCAAAAATAGGCTAAAAATCCCAGTAAAATTACTAAGTATTTCTAGCACTAATTAGGTCTATTAGTTTAAGAAATTCAGCGAATTTAGGCCTAGGAAAAGGTTTAGTTAAGCTATCAGTAGGTATTTTAGCAGTTAAGAAATATTTTACTTCTATATTATCTAATAAAACTTCTTAGTAAGTGAAAAAATAGTCGATAGCTATATATTTAGTATACTAGTAATACTCTAAGTTATAGGCTAGAGCTAAAGCCCTACTATTATTAGTATAAATAGTAAGAGGTCTTATAGGAATATTTAGCTCCAAAAATAGGCCTTATGACTACTTAGTTTTTCTAATAGCTTTTTAAAAACTATTAAATTCGGCTTTAGTAGTAAATAAGGCTACTATAGACTATTCTTTTTTATTCCTATGAAATACGGCTATTATTTATAGTAAATAAATAGTTTCTAATAGATTTTTGAGTGTTGTGGTAGCCAGTTTAATTTGAATTAGTATAGCTTACTAAATTTATAGTAAGGCTCTTTTTATAAGTAAGTACTAAATTAGTAGTAATAGATAGGTACTTAAATATACCCTTAACTACTTTTAGTAGTTTTTTAGTAGGTCTATATAGGAACCTACTAATAAAAGTTATTAAAAAAAGCTAAATTAGGCCTAGTTATAACTATAGTATATATAAGGTTATTAACTAGGTACTGATATTGCTATAGTAAATCCTTTTTAGGGCTATAATTAGGATTTTCTTCTATAAGAAATAAATCTTTTAAGATCCTAGGATTAAGAGGTAATTCAGAAGATTTTATAGTAGTTAAATTATTCTTAGAAAGTAATTACTCAATATAATAGGCTTGAAATACTTATAGAATTTTTTAGGCTTAATTTCGAGTAATACTAAGTTTTAAAAAATAAGATATCTCCCCTAAGTCTTCTATATTAATAAATCTTTTCAGAGATAATTTAAATCTAGTTATAGTAGTAAGATTCTATCTGAAAATAATAAAATTATCTATATAGGTAACTAGATAAATAGGATTATTAAGGCTATTATTATAATAAGTAGCTTTATCGGATTTTAAAAGTAAAAATCCTAGATCCTTAAGAATTTTCTGAATTTTTTTTGTTACTATCTAGGGCTCTGTTTAAGTCTATATAAAGTTTATAGTAGTAATAAAACCTGTTCTAAATTAGGGTTAAACCTTATAATATTCAGATTAGGAAATCTTTCGAAAAATTTAATAAGGAATAGTTAAGAGATTTTAAT
The DNA here is from genome assembly GCA_004367215.1 of Colletotrichum trifolii. NCBI lineage: Eukaryota > Fungi > Ascomycota > Sordariomycetes > Glomerellales > Glomerellaceae > Colletotrichum > Colletotrichum trifolii. The sequence goes on from RYZW01000446.1 coordinate 13,626, forward strand.
ATAAATCTCTTCTTCTAAGTCCCTATATAAAAAGGCTTCAATTATATTAATATAGTAGATCTCCTAGTTTTTAGTTATAGCTATAGTTAAAAGGGTTCTAATAGTAACTAGATTAGAGCTTATAGTAAAAGTCTAGAAATAATCTATACTATATTTTTACTGAAAGCCTTTAGTTACTAAATAGGCTTTATATTTATTAATAGTCCTATCTAGGTTAAGCTTACGCTTAAAAACCTATTTTATAGTTATAGGTTCTTTTGTGGGATTTTTATTTAAGAGCTATTTAGTAGGAATAGCTTTAAAAACCCCTTAATTAATTAGCTAGCTAATCTTAGTATAGATAGCTTTAAGCTAATTATCTCTTTTAGTACTATTTAGAGTTTATTTTAGTATCTAAGGCTCTAAATAAGTAGTAAAAGTATAAGGTATAGAAGACTTTGTAGGAGGTAAGGCTTCTATAATTACTATAGTAAGCTTTAAATTATTAATACTAGAGTCTGAAATAGTAAGAGGTACCCCCCCTACTATAGTATTAACGAATTTAAAGTGAGCCGTAAAAACCAACCTAGATTTATAAGGTCTAGTTGGTATAAAGATAAGAGCGATTTTAGAAGTATCTGGTTTTGCTCCTTGAAGTTCTATTTTAAGCTTCTAAATTTATTCGATTTTTTTAAAAACGAGGAGGCCTACAAGGCTATTTCAGAAGAACAAATAGTTTAGGCTCTATTAATTACTCGGCAAAATATTAATATAGAGCTTTTAAGCCTTATTTTCGATTTATAGGACCCTTATAGAGCTATAGCTTTACTGAAAGCTAATTACGAAGGCTCTGGTCTAGTATTATAATAACAATATTCTTTTACTAAATATAACTATTATTTACTCTTTTATACTATTTTCTCTTCCCCTAAGAATATCTAGTATACATACCTTTAACGTAAAGTATCTCTTTACTAGATATAAGCTATATACCTACCTACCTTTCAATAATAATTAATACTTAACTTAGTAAAGATATATAATAAGACTACTATTATTATACTATACTCTTACTAAGGATCAAGTAAGTAAAGTAATAATAATAATAAGATAGTTATCTTAGGGGAAAATAACCCTAAAAAGAGATATTTCCTATATATTACTTAAGATAATTTAAAGCTTAGTATCAATATAAGTTTTTACTAATAATATATTAAAGATATTAAGAAAGAGTAATAATTAGAAATTATTATATAGGATATATTTTATAGGAAAGAATATTTATTTCCTAATATAAAAGGAAGAAGTAGAGTGACTTTTACTATACCCCTAAAAACTAAGTAATTACTAAGTTTTTAGTAATTAATATTTAGATTTAATAAATAATCCTAAGTATTATTATAGCTATTATTCCTACCTAAACTAGATCTAATAAGTATTATAGGTAAAGTACTTGAAATTATATAGTCCTAAATAGTAATATGTTAAGAATAGATATAAAAGTAATAAGAAGTTTATAAGGAGTAGACTACAGTTTTTATCTAATAGCTAACTAAGTAATTAACAGTACCTAAACTACTTAAAAATCAGGAAAAGCTATTTTTATATAACTATAGAATAATAGGAGAGGAATTTATAGTTAAATAAGTTAATAACTAAATTACTATTATTAAGGATAATTACTAGATCTAACTAAGTAATATAGTAGACTAATAGATCTAGTAAGTATTTATAAAACTAGTATTTTAATTCTAAATATAATGAGAAATTATAAGGCTAACCTAGAAAATAAACTTATTTAAGCTAATTTTATTATATTTATTTACTAATAATATCTTAACCTAGAAATATAGGAGAAGTTATATAGGTAGAAGGTTAAAAAAATATAATAAAGAGAATATTGATAACTTATATAGTATTATACTAAATAGTTAGTATTATATTAGAACTTAAGTATACTTAGATTTAATTAGAATAAATAAGAAGTTTTTATCAATTTTTACTACTTATACTTTAGTTTAAAAAAGAGATAGAGAGATTTAATATCCTTATCTTAAAAGCTAGAGATATTATAATAGAGGCTAAAAATTATAGGAACTCTAATAGTATTATACTAATAAAGTAATATAAGATAGAATATATAAATAAACTTATATAAGCTTATAGTGATTCTAGTTATTACTAATTTTAAAAGTAATAAGCTAAATAGGTCTATTAACTCTATTAATACTAAGTAAATAATAATAAAATACTAGTAAGTTAAATAATACTATATTTACCTTTAATTAGAAATATGTATATATATCAGCTATACTATAGATTATAGGGGTATATTTCTTATATAATAAGATAAGGTATAGAGTTATAAACTATAAGTCTAAAATAAGTATAAACTCAGTACTAATAACTAGCTAAAAGTAAAGTCCTATAAACTTTTATATTTTAGTCTAGGTTATTAATACTTACTCTTATATTAAGGAAATCTAGAAAAATAGATAAATATAGAGATAGAATTAATAATCCTTATACTAGCTAAGAAATTAGTCTTTATAGCGAAAATAGCTAAATATTTAGTAATTATTCTCTAAAATATTAAAGAAAAGAAATAATAATAAATATAGATTTATACTTATAAGTAGACTTTATTAATAAATACCTAGTAATATTACTTAGACTAGTTTTAGCTAAAATAACTATACTTATTTTAGAAAGATTTAATAGTTTGGTATTAGAATTAGGGAAATATTACTAGCTAATATTTCTTCTTGTAGATTTCAATAATTACCTATAGAAATAATATTAATTATTTATTAGTATTTACTAGCTAGAAGGATATATAGACTTCTTATTAAGACAAGACTCTATAAGCTAAGAAAATATTATAATAGATACCTAAATAAATACCTAGTATTATAAGTAAATATCTATTACTTCTACTTAACGTAGTAGTTTAATATCTAGCTAGTTCTTACTATTATAGTAAGAGTAATAGGTTCGAATCCTATAGTAAGCAAGCGTAACTAGTAAGTATATATATACTTTCTAGTTATATAAATTATATAGTGTTTATTACTAGCTATTAGTACCTACTGATAACTATCAATAACTAGTAACTATTAATAGCTAGTAATAGGTATTATAGCTANATTACTAGCTAGCTAGTATCTAGTATTATATAACTATAATCCTTAAAGAGTAACTATAATAGATATAGGCCTATACTTTCCCTTTATAATATACTTTCCGTATTTATTAGCTATTATATTTACTAACTATATTTATTACTTAAGGTTTCCTCTATCTAAATAGTTCCTTAGAACTAGTAGTATCTATGAAGTAAATAAGGTAAGAGCTAACTACTAGGTATAGCTTCCTTTAAAGAGTTCCCGAGAGGTATATAATAAAATAGATCAAAGACCTTTAATACAACCTCGTAAATATCTATTACTAAACTAAGAATATTTACTTAAGAGACTATTAAGAATAAGAAGACTACTTATATATTATATATTAGTAAAATAAGTAATAACTTTAAGGTTTATATAGAAGTCTTTAGAAAAATAGATAAAGTTATTATAACTATAAAGATCCCTAAGGAATCTATAAATAAATAAAGAATATTAAATAAAGTTATAGTAAAATTAGTTTTAGTTTTTAAAAATACTAAGTATATTATTAAACAAGAACTAAGTAAAAATTATTCTATAAATTTATATATCTACTAAGAAAATAATAACTAGAAAAGTTAAAAGTATAAACTATAGAAAGCCTAATAAATAAATATATATAGTTATTTATAAGTAAAATAAATATATATATATATTTTTATTCTAAACAAATAGTTCTCTATATTTATATATTAACTATAGAAGTCTTAATTAAATTATAAATAAGAATTAATACTTATTACTACTTATTAGTAAGTTCCTAGATAGACTTTAAAGAGTAATATAGATTTCGAAGATTAACCTTAAAAATACTTATTACTATATTAGGATTAAAGTAGAAGATTACTAGAAGATAGTATTTAGGATGTAATATAACTACTATAAATATATAAAGATTACTAGAAGATAGTATTTAGGATATAGTATAGCTACTATAAATATATAGTAATACTATTTAGTTTTACTAATATACTAGTAGCTTTCTAAATATATATTAACTATATATTTAATAGCTTAATTAATATATACTATATAGTATATATAGATAATATTATAGTATATATAATAAGTACTAGAGAAAACTATACTAAAGTACTATTATAAATACTTATTAGGTTATATAAAATATATTTTTTTATTAGATTTTTAAAATTTAAATTTTATATAGAATAAATAGATTTCCTAGGGTATATAATTACTTAAGAAAATATTAAGATAGACCTAGTAAAAGTCTAAGCTACTATTAAATAGAAATTACTGGAAATATTTAAAGAACTTTAAGTATTTTTAAATTTCTTTAATTCCTACTATAAATTTATTACTAATTACTTACGAATAATAGTATTATTTATAGTATTTTTAAGAGAAAGGATAGAGAAAAAAGTCTACTTATAATCAGAAGATAGAAAATCTATATTCTTAGTATTATAAAATACTTTTTACTTAGTAACTATCCTCTAGTATTAAGATTTTATTAGAGAAATTAGGATAGAAATAGATATATTATAATAAGTAATTTTAAGTATTTTATTAGAAAAAGTAGAAAACTAGTAGTAACTAGTTACCTATTATTTGAAAAAACCTAGTAAAATAGAATAGAGATAAAGAAAAAGATTATAAAAGCTATTAATTATTATTAAAGGTTTTAATTACTAGGAGTATTATTTAATAGACTTTTTAAAGAAGTTTATAGTTTTAATAGACTATAAAGCTTTGATAAGTATTATAATAGTATTAATATAGGATTTTGGGGAAAACTTATTTATTAGATTTATAAGTTTTTAATATTGAATTTTAATCTGGAATATTAATTTAGGATTACTAATTTAATAGATAGATCATCTAGATGGATGAACTATATAAAAAAAGAAATAGAATATTATAATATATTACTAATTTTCATAAATGAATTATAATTTACTAAGCTATTATTAGTAGATATTTACTAAACGGTTACTAAAACTAAAAAAATGTTTAGAATCAGTAAAAGTTTTTACTTAGATAATATAAATATAAGAAAAATACTTTAACGTAGAAACTAGACCTAGAAATAAAAATTACTTAGTTTCTCTAAAGTATTACTCTATTAAGGATACTAGAAAGATAATAATAGTTATAACTATAATTACCTATAATAAAAATATATATAAGAAAATAGAGAATACTTAGTAAGTACTAGTAAGTAAAGAGAATTTTTAAGGGGCTAGGGTTATTATTCTAGTATAATATATCCTATATTTAGTAGTAAAGGGTTTTATAAAAGATAAAATAGTGTATTTTATAGGGGATTTGAAAAATATTTAAAGAATTATTAAGAAATTATAAACTTATAATAAAAATTATTTAATATTTATAGAAGAAGTTTAGAAAATAACTAGTAAATATAAAAAGTATTTAGTAAATATGGAAAAGATGTTTATCTTCTAAAGAAAACTAATTGTATTTAATATAGAATCCTTAAAATATAGAATTATTTATTTATATTATAATAAAAATAAAATAAGTTATTTAAATACTAATCAGACTTATAATTTTATAAAATAGAATTTCTATTAGAATAATATAGTTATAGATATATAGGATTATATAATATTATATTAAGTTTATTAGGAAATTAAAATACTAAAATATTAATTATATACTTAATTATAACTTCTGTTTATTTCAATAGAACTATTTTAAGAAATTAGTCAAGATTTTATTAAAAGATTACTAGAACATATATATAGAAATAGTAGTATATATAATACTACCCTAATAATTATAGATAAGTTTACGAAGTTTATAATATTTATTCTAATAATAAAATAGAAAATAGTTATAGAATTAGTAGTAATATTATATAAAGAAAACAAATACTAGTTTAATATTTTAGAAAGTATTATTAGTAATAAATATAAACTTTTTACTAGTTAATTTTAAGAAGAATTTATAATAGAATAACTAATTAAATAATAATTATTAATAGTATACTACTTATAGATAGATAGTTAAATAGAGTAAATATACTAGATATTAAAGTATTATTTTAGAATATTTACTAGTAGTTTATTTATTATCTAGGTAGTATAGTTCAGAGAAGTTATATTTATATAGAATAATAATAGATATAGTATTACTAAGTACTTATTAATAAAAAACCCATATAGGTTTTACTTAAAAATAGTTAAATATATAATTAAAAAGAACCTATTAGTATAAAGTATTATAGAATAGGTTACTTATATTAACTAAATATATTACTAGATGGCAAAAAAGTTAGTAAATAGTAATTAAAAATCAGGTAAGAGTATATAATTTAAGATATTAATTATAAATATATAATTAAGGAATAGTTATTAGGTTTTTAATAAAGAACCTTAAGTTTAAATATAAGAAATTAGTATTAAAATATATTAAAGTCTTAATTACTAAAGAGATAGGGGAATAGGTATATAAAGTATATCTACTAGAATAGTACTACTAGAAATATAATAAATTCCCTATCTTTTTACTTAAATTATAAGTAAAATCGTAAAAAGATATTAATAGTTAAGCTATTTCTTTTAGATTAGAAGAAAGCCCTATAAAATAAGAAATAAAAGATATTATAGTAAAATAAAGAAAAAGAGATAATAGAAACTTCTTTATAAAATAAGCTAAGTAGTTTATAAAGTATAATATGTTGGAGATTATAGTTAACCTAAGTAATATATAAGAGGTTATTTAGAAATTTTAAAAATAGATAATTAGGTATTATAGGAAGTAGGATAATTAGCCTATTATTAATATTAATAACTTAGTAATTATATTTCAGAAAAAGAGAAGAAATAATCTTATTAACTACTTAACTAACTTAAACATTATCCTAAAGAAAAAATCCCTAAATTAGAAACAAACTAGTATATTTTAATAATAACTTAGTAAATATATATAGAATAAAATAATTATTATATTTCAAACTTAGGTATATTCTTATAAAAGTAGCCCTAACCTTTTTTTATAAGAATAGTAAGAATAATAAGTACTATAAGTATAATAAATATTATAAGTATACTAGGGATAAGTATTAGAATTATAATAAATATTATAAGTATAGTAATTTTCTAAGTAGTTTTCTTAGTAGTAGAAACCTTCCTTATAAAGATAGCTTTCTTAGTTAGTATAGTCTTTTAGGGAATAGTAAACTTTTAAGTAATAAGTTAGTAGTTACTAGATATAGAAATAACAGGAATAGATATAAAATTACTATAAGTTTTATATTTTTTAGTAGGAGGTTCTTTATTTTCCTTATTTTCTTCCTCTTCTTTATCCTCCTTAATATTATTAGGAGAAAAGTCATACTAGAAGTTTACTAAATAGATTTTAGAAAATAGAATATAATTAATAAGTATAGATAAGTTAGTATTATTAGTAGTAAAATAGGGAACTTATAAAAAGGTCTCTATAACCTTAGGTTTTTCGTCTTTATTATTATTATTATTATTACTTTTACTACTATCTTTAGAAAAGTATAGTAAATATAAAGTATATACTTAGTAAAATATAATGATATTAAAACTACAAGGAATAAAATAACTACTAGTAATAGTAATAAAGTATAAAAGTATATTATACTCTAAATATTTAGTAATATAGTAGTAAACGTTATTATTGAAATAAAGAAGTATTATAATAAGATAAATTTTAATACTTTGAAAGACTAAAATATAACAATATTTATTAAGAAAATAAAATAATATTTCTTTGAGAGTATAAATAGAATTATTATTCTACAAATAAATAGGTTATATAGTAGATAGGTAGTAAAATACTTTAGTTTTATCTTTTAGAGTATTAATTTATTTCATTAATTAGTAAAAATTATATAGCGAGTTTTTAGTAGTTTATAATAAGAATATATATAAGATATAGGTATTTATAGATAGAAGATATTTTTATAGGAAAGGTTAGTTAATAATTAACTTCTTTTTTAATACTTTTCTAAAAAGGTTATAAATAGTTTTACCGACCTTCTACTACTTTACTAATAACTTAGTAAACATATAGAATAGCTAATTTTTATATTTAGAAGTTATTCTTTTTCATTTAAGTATCTAGTAATAAGTTATAGTTTAGTTCTAGGTTACCTAGGTAGTACTATATAACTTAAATAGAACTTAAAATATTAAATATTAATAATAAATAGTAAAAAGATAATATAAAGATAATTTATATTATAATACTTCTACTTATTCGTTTTATAACAGATATACTTTATTGAGTAATTACTAATAATCTAGAGTAGTCTTTTAGTATTAAAATAAAATAAAGATAAATAACTAAAATAAAACGAATAATGACTAAACTAAAGCTAAAAAAAGCTTTTATTAGTAATATTATTTCTATTATAAATAAAGGAATAAAGTATAATAATAATGGATATAATCTATAATATCTTCGTAGAATATATAATATAATAATAATAAAGAGAAAGAGAGGGATAAAGAAAAATGAAAGTATATAGAAAAGAGAAGTAATAATAAGTTAAATAGTAAATATAAAAAGGTATTTAGGAATAAAGTATTATGTAAATAAAGAATAAGAAAATAACGAAGTATATATAAAAGAGAATAGATAATATTCCTTAAGTATATAGCGAAATCTTATAGGGAACTATAGTAGATTTCGAAAAGCTATTTTTAATAAATAAATATTATAATATTAAAAGTATTAATATATTACTAGGATAATAATAAATATATTTATCAATAATGGAAAGAGTAGATAAAAACCTAGTATTATTTCTAGTATAAATGAGTTTTATTATTTAAACTATAAAAAGTTAATAAAATAGATAATAGTAGAATAGTAAAATAATTACTAGTATTAGAAGAAATATTATATATAATATATAATTAGTAATAAAGTATAGGTTTATAGGGGATATTAAGAATATATAATTATAAGTTATATATGATAAATAGTAAATAATATAATATGAATTCTATAATAAATATTAGGAATATATAATTATAATTTTAAGGATTAAGGTTCTTAGAAGAGGGGATAGTTATAAAAATATAATAAATAGATTATATAATATACCTAATAATTAACTAGCTAATTATAAGAAGAGTTTTTAGTAGAAAGATTATAATTTAGATTTTTGAAATAATAATCTATATAGTAATATAGACTTTACTAATATATCTAAACCTTTCCTAGTCGAAACCTTTAGCTATATTCTTATATTTATAAACGTTCTTAACTTTATAACCTTCATAGTTACTTATAGCTATATATACTAAGCTTTAGCCTAGATAAGGTTTTTCCTAATTATTATTATAAGGTTTTCTATTATTATAAAATTTCATATTAGAATTAGGGATATAATTATTTATAATAAGCTTTCCGTAACTATTACTATAAAGTTTTCTATTACTATAGGATTTAATATTAGAACTAGGGGTATAATTATTTATAATAATAGGTAATTTTATTATTATTTTAACTGGTTATAAGCTGGTATTAGTACGAATACTATTATTAGGTAAAACTTATAATTAAGTCTATATATAAGGTAAAGAGTATAGATACTATTCTAATTATAGAATAAAAATCACTAAATAATAAATATTTAAACAGAATACTTATAGTTACTAATAATTAAATATCTCGAGATGCTTAAATTATAAATTTAGTTAGTTTTACTCTATAGCTAGAATAGTATCTAAGCTCTTTACCCTATATATAGATTCAACTATACGTTTTACCTAATAATAGTATTTATACTAATACTAGCTTATAACTAGTTAAAATAGTAGTAAAATACCTATTATTATAGATAATTATACCCCTAGTTCTAATATTTAACCTTATAGTAATAGAAGAATTTATAGTAATAATTAGGGAGAACTTTATCTAAACTAAAACTTAGTATATATAGCTAAGAGTAACTACTAAGGTTATAGGGTTAAGAACCTTTATAAACCTCTTAAAAATAGAATAAAATAGAGTATTTATAAGAACTAGGTATTCTATAATCTATTATTCTTCTATATCTAAACTATTCTTAGTAAAGTCTAGTAATTAGAGTAATAGTATACTATACTTTTATAATAAAACTAAAGTCTCCTCGAAATTTATATAACTACTTATAAAAACAGAAATATAGAATAGGTATAGAAATACCTAGTTATAACTATTATAACTAAAACTATTATTTTATTAAAATAAACCTTAATAAAATTATCCTAAATATTATAATTAATAAGTAACTTATAAATACTTGAAAATAGATTATCTAACTAGTTTATACTTTATAATATTGAACTAATAATATTAGGGACTAGGTATTAATTAAGTAATACTTTAATATTAATATATTATTATAACACTAATTATTAGATATATTAAGATATTATAGTAATATAATTATAGAAAGTTCTAAAAGCTATCTAGCTATACTAGGGATATTTATATCTATATAAGTATTATTTATAAATCAAATATAATTAATTAATATATTAAGATTATTTACTAATAAGAATAAACTAAGTCCTACTATATTTATATAGAGATTATAAGTTAGCTTATATTAATAATAGAGAACTTTTATATTAGTAATATAAAATCTTATCTTAGGGGTAAATAAAACTTAGTTTATAATGAAGATATTAAAATCGCGGATATTAAAGTTATAATAAATATTTAAATAGAATACTTATAGTTAGTACTAATTAAATATCTCGAGATATCAAAATTATATATAATTATAAAAGTATAAAAGTATAAAAACGTAAAGTTATCGCAGAAAGAGTTATTAGTTATTTATTATCTACGAAAAAGTTTACATAAGGTAAGTATACTAGCTACTATAGCTATAAGGGGTTTAGTCCTATCTTAACTAGGAGCTAACTATAATAATTAGTAGAAGGGATAAGGAAGTTAAAGTTGTATTTTAGGGGGTAATATATCTACTAATTGTTATATGTAATTAGGGGGCAAAATCTGGTATATATTATATATAACTAAACGTGGCTAAGTATACTACGCGAGGCTCTATTTCGAGCAATTTAAGTAAAGTGAGGCCTAGTAGAGATAGTACTATAGCTAAGGTTTCTTCCGGCGAAAACTCTACCGCTTAAGTATATTATTCCTAATATACTTTTCTAGCTTTAAGGGTTTTACCTATAGGCTAGCTTTTCGAATAATCCTATTGAATATTCTATTTATATCTTATAAGAAATACTCTAAATAACTTTATTATCCTTATTAAACCTCTACCCCTATAGTAGGAAAAGTAATACTATTTTCAGGTTATTTAGGTACTTCTTATTTACTAGGAAGTACCTTAAATATAAGGTTTCTAGTACTCCTAATATTTCAAAATTCCTCCTCTCGCTATAACTTCAAATAATCTAACTAGTCTATTATATTAATCTAAATAATAAAAACACTAAATTAATAATTTTAGAGAAACTTTATAAAACTATTAATTATAAGCTCCCCTAAAAGTATATATTTAATCTTAAAATGTTTTTACTAGGTTTCTTAGTATAACTAGTAGTTATAGATATCTATATATTTTAATTTTATATATAGTTAAACTATTTCAGCTATTAAAAATATATTATTTACTAGTTATTATACTAAATTTAGATAGCTAGGCGAAACTTATATACTTTACTTTTATCAAATATATTTATTATAAAATTTACCCGAAATATAGTAATAAAATAACTAGTAAAAATAGCTTTTTAAGTAACCTAAGATAATATTAAAAGCTCTATTTTAGTTATTAAAGTAGTAATAGTATCTCTTTTATTAGTTTACTATATTATTAGGTTTCTAAAGAAATATATAATATATATTTAAAAGCTTTTTTAATTATTACTATTATCTATAAAGCTAGTATTTATAGTAATAATAAGGCTATTAAATAGATTACTAGCTTTATAGCTAAACTTAAGGTAGAAGCTTTTTATCTTATTGAAATATTATATTATTTATTTAGCTTTAATACAATAGTTATCTAAAAGGCTTTAGTTAAAACGTAATAATTATTTACTATATAGGTAATATATAGTCTTATTATAACTATAATATGATTAATAAAACTAATATTTTATTAATTATAACTAAAATATATTTAATAAAACTAATATCTTATTAGTAATATTTAATTTCTATATAAGAGGCTTGATTATACTATAAGAAGAGTTTATTAGGTTTTAGAAAAGTTTCGAATTACTTAATATACTATATATATTTCATAAAACACTTAAGGAGCTTTTCGATATATACTATATATAAAAGCTATAGTTATTACGCTATTTAATCTCGCATAATTTTAATACTAAGAAACTACTATAAATCCTTATTTCCCTCAAAATAGTATTTCTTTTAAAAATCTACTAATAATATAAATATTCTAGATATATCTTTTAAGAGGAAAAAGAATATATAATTATTAATATAGAAGAAGAAGATAATATACATTTTAAGTTGATAATAAAGTTCTTCTATAATAGGTTTAAAACTAAGGTACTTGAAACTTATTTCTAAGTAATATTACTAGAAAAAAGGGGACTTCTAAAAACTATATAATACTTTATTTAAATAGTAGATTTTACTTTATATTTAATAACCTAGTAATATCTCTATATAAATAACTTTATTAAGTATTATGTATATAAATACGTTAACTTTATTATATTAGAGTAGTTTAAGATTAAAGTAGTTAGTAATTACTATAAAAGTTTAAGATAATATACTTACTAGAATTACTATATAAGTTTTATAGTTATCTTATAGCTATTAATCTCTATAAATAACTAGGTAAACTTTAATTTTCAAGAGATACTTATATTTATTAAGTTTATAAATATAAACCTAGTAATACCCTAAAATCTTTAAATTTCTTACAAAAACCTTACTAATTTTACTCTAGGAGTAAGATTTAATATAATTCCTAAGATGAATTCTTTTAATTACTACTATTATTTTAGTATATAGATAAATAAATACTATTAAGTAAGATATAAGTAATAGTAATAGCCTCTATTATAAAACTCCTAGAATAAAAATCTCTATTCCCCTATATTTTAAATATTCTCTAGTATCTAATTTATCTTAGAATTAAAATTTATTATTAAAAATCTTAATATCTATATCTTAAAATCCTCAAAAAAGTTAAACTTCTAGGACCCTTTTTAGTTAACTATTCATATAACTCTATAGTTATCAATAGGAGTATTTTAGAATATTTCGAAATAACTAAAAAGTACTAGTTAAAAAAGTAGTTTTAAATGAAAATCTCTAAGTAACTCTAATATAGTACTTTATCTATCCCTTATATTTAACCTTTTCTAGTAATATTTAAACTTTTTATTTTTGTATAGTTTTATCTATATAAATGAAATCATAGAAGAATATAGTAAGTAATTCTAGAGAAATTATTAATATAAATTTTATAGTTTTAAATACCTTATCAAACTTAATAGTAGCTACTATATAGATATAAGACTTTAAACTATTATAGCTACTTCTTATTATATTAATTACTTTATTAGGTTTTTTACTTAAACTTAAATAAATAACTAAGCTAACTTTAAGTAGCTTTACTATAGTTATTTACTTTTATAACTATTAAGTAACTTTATTAGAATTAAACTATTTAAAATTATTTTATAGAGAAGCTAAATTTCTATTAAAGAAAAGTATTTTATTGAAAAAGATATTACAAATTATAATAACTTTATTTTAAAATATATTCTATATCTAATACTAGTTAGTTAAAGTATAACTAACTAGAAAACTAATAAAAATATACCCCTTAAAATAGGCTAGTTAGTTATATTCTAACTTTATATCTATAATTAGAATAAAATATTTATAGTTATAAGTATAAAAATAAATTAAATCTAACTTTACAGTATTATCGTTTTAAATAGTTTTATAAAACCTCTAATATAGTATTTACTAATTTAAAAAATATATTAGTATTTAGTTATAAAGAAATATTATAGTTTATAGGATTTTAGGCTAGAGATTATAAAGTAGTTTACTACTATACTTTATAGCTTTTATATAAGACTTAATAACCACTCTAATATATTTAGTATCCCTATTTTAGCTTTAAGTAAATGAAATAAATAGCTTATAATATATATCTTAAGAAGTAAAATCTAACTTTAACTTCTTATACCTAGGAACCTTATTATTATACTTCAAAACCTTAATATTAATACTATACTAATGCTTAAAAATATTATAAAACTCTCGAGTATTTCTATTATTATAGCTTTAATATAATTAATAAAATAAAAATCCTAAGAGTAATTAATAACCTAATCTATAAATATTAAAATAGAGGTATAGCTACTATAACCCTAGTAATAGGGGTGAAAATTGAAAGTAATATATTCCCTGGGGGTAGTATACGAAGTATTCTTACACTCTATACAATAAATCTTTTATTTAGCTTTATTAATACTTTATACTTTATATACCCCTTAAATAAGCTAGTAACTATTATACTTCGAATAGTTATTAATAATCTAAATACCTTATATAGTAGAGATAAAATAGTTTAGAAGCTTTCTATTAGGATACTCTAAATATTAATACTAGAGCTATTTATTACTTTTTAGGGATTTTTAAATAGTATTTATAGTATACTACTAATACCAGTAATATCTAAGAAAAAGCTTATATTATACTAACTATATAGCTAAAATAGTTAATCTCTTATAAAATATATAGTATTTGAAAACTGATTAATTATATTAAATATTAATAACTATAATCTTAGAATAATTCCTCTTCTATAATTGAAATAAATAGTTTAACCTAGTATCCTACTAGTAACCTTATTTTTATAACTATTAAAAATAGATAAAATTCATTACTAGAATAGTATAAAAAGTAATATTATAGAAATATAACTTAACTTCTTTATTTTTTATAATCTAAATAAATATCTTGATATCTCTATAACCCTTAATTAGTATAAGCTTTATACTATACTAAATATAATTTTTTACTAAAGTTCTTTGTAAAGATATACCCTATAGCTTATATAGAGAGCTAGGATAGCTAGGATTAGATTGTTATATATACAGATTACGTAATATAATAGCCTTAGGCTATTATAGAATAAAAGCCCTCTTATAGCTATTACTAGTTAACTTACTAAGTTAAAGTTTTATAACCTATTGAAATTTACCTTTTACTATTACTCTTTCCCTTACTAGGCTTTTAACTATAATACTTTTATAATTCTTCAACTTCTACTTCTTAGAAGAATAAGGCTAGGATTTCAGTAATAGCTCTATTATAATAAACAACTAGTAAATATATAATTACTAAACACTCAATAGAAAATTCAGTATCAATACTACTTAAACCTTAAATAACAACTATAATAATACTTATACGCTTCTTTAAATAATAATTATCTTTTATAGAAATAATATTAGCTTAACTATCTAGTAGTAAATATATAGTAACCCCTATATTATTAATTCACGAAATAACTACTATTAACTATAAGGATTACTTAAAGCCTCCTAGTTACCTATGTAACTTTCTTTATAAAAACACTATCCTATATAAAATCAGGGATTAATTAATAGTAATTTAAGATAACTATTCTCCATACTTGGGGGCTTCTACAGTATACTAGATCTAGTAAACTATATCTAAACTAATATATAGCCTATAGACCTAATAGTATAACTACTATTATATACTATTACTAGACCCCACATAAACTAATTTTATAGTATTTATTTACTATTCATTAACTAACCCTATTTTATAAGAACTATACCTCTATAGTATACTTTATATACTTCGACATAAAAACTAGAAGTCCCTACTAAAGTTTTATACCAAATAGTCAACTATCTATAAAGCCCTAAGTACCCCTAAACTAGAGGTTTCGAGGCCCTATACTTTTACATTCTTCTATTACCTCGAAATTAAACTATAGCAGTATTTATAATACTAGAAGTTTAATAACTAAGTACTTAGAATAGTAGCCCTAGTAGCTAAGTACTTATAAGAAATATTATAGCCCTATAAAAGCTTTAGCAGTATTAGGAATACTATAATTACTACTAAGGAACTAGTACCCGAATACTATAGGGAGACTAATACTCTAGAAAACCCCTTAGTAAAAAAGCTATACCTTAAAAAGCATAAATACCTTAAAAGCCATCCCTTATATAAAGTATATAATAGGTTAGGCTATATTATAGCTACTTATTACTATAATAAGTTCTATACCTTTTACTAGAAACTAGACTACCCTATAAAGGTTTACTATAAGTACCTCACTAAAAGCTTACTAAAGAACCCCTAGAGCTATATAGAGCCTAAAGCTATACAGCGTAGCAAAAGTACCCTAGAAAGAAGGTAACCTATAAAAGTTTACTGCAAATACTTTACCGAGGACTTAATAAAAATCCTTAGAACTATAATAAACCTAAGGCTAGAAAACCATAATATAATAAAAATACCCTATAAGTATTTACTATAAATACCTTATTAAAAGCTTACTAAAAGTTCCCCAGAACCCTATTAAGCCTAGGAAATAACCTACTAGTATAATTACTACGAATACTTCACTAAAAGCTCGCTAAAAAGTCCTCAGAACTATACAGAACCTAGGGCTATATAAGCCTTAAAAAGCCTACTAGTGAATATATACTAATACTTTAGTAACCTAATTAGCTACGAGAAGTTTTAGATACCTAATTAGTATTTAAGAAGCCTTATAGAAAGCGTTACTGATACGGGATAGATTTTTGGTTAATATACCAAAAAAGTCAGATGCTTTAGGTTTAGCCCTAAAGATCCTAGTTAATATACTACAACCTCGTAAGTTAATATACTTATAGGAAATACTATTTACTTAATATAGTAATAGGAACCTTATGTATTAATATACGCATAGGATAACCCTTATATATTACTATATATATAAGATAAACGACTCTTATACGTTAATATACATATAAGATAAACAACTCTTATATATTAATATACGTATAAGAAAAATCCTTTTTATTATTAATTACTAAATAGTCGGCAAATAGCTAGTAAACTATTTTCGAAAGTAGCTATATAGTATTTATAAATTTTAGGGCTTAAAGTTTATAGAGGGGGGGATAGTTATAAAGATATACTTTATAATCTATATAGAGAACTAGGATAGCTAGGATCGGATTACTATATATACGGATCACGTAATATAGTAGCCTCAGGTTACTATAGGATAAAAGCCCTCTTATAGCTACTACTAGTTAGCTTACTAAGTTGAAGTCTTATAACTTATAGAGACCTACCTTTTACTATTTGTTATATGTAATTAGGGGGTAAAATCTAGTGTATATTATGTATAATTAAATGTAGCTAAGTATAATACGTATAGTCCTATTTTGTCCGGTTAAAGTAAGGCGAGGCCTATAGAGATAGTACTATGGCTAAGAGTTCTTCCGGCGAAAACTCTACTATTCGAACGTATTATTCCTGATATACCTTTCTAGCCTCGAGAGTTTTACCTATAGGTTAGCTTTTCGAATAATACTATTAATGCTTTATTTATATTTTATAAGAAGTACTCTAAATAACTTTATTACTTTTATTAAATTTCTACTTTTATGGTAAGAAAAATAGTGCTATTTTTAAGTTATTTAGGCGCCTCTTATTTACTAGGGGGCGTCTTAGGTATAGGGCTTCTAGTATCCCTGATATTTTAAAGTTCTTCTTCTCGTTATAATTCTAGGTATTTTAACTAGTCTATTATATTAATTTAAATAACGAAAACACTAAACTAGTAATTTTAGAAAGGCTTCATAAAACTATTAACTATAAAATCCTCTAAAAGTATATATTTAATCTTAAAGCGCTTTTACTAGGTTTTTTAATATAGTTAATAGTTATAGATATCTATATATTTTAACTTTGTATATAGTTAAACTATTTTAGCTATTACTAGGTATATTATCTATTAGTTATTGTACTGGATTTAGATAGCTAAGTAAGGCTTATATATTTTATTTTTACTAAATATATTTATTAAGAGGTTTACTCGAAATATAGTAATAAGGTAATTAGTAAAAATAGTTTCTTAAGTAGCCTAAGATAATACTAAAAGCTCTACTTTAGTTATTAAAGTAGTAATAGTATTTTATTTATTAGCTTGCTAGGCTATTAAGCTTCTAAAAAGATATATAGTATATATTTAAGAACTTTTTGAATTATTACTATTATCCGTAAAACTAGTATCTATAGTAATAACGAGGCTGTTAAACGGATTACTAGCCTTATATCTAAACTCGAGGTAAAGGTTCTTTATCTTACTAAAATATTATATTATTTATTTAGTTTTAATATAGTAATTATCTAAAAAGCTTTAGTTAAAATATAATAATTAGCTTATTATCTAAGTAATATCTAGTCTTATTATAATAATAGTATAATTAATAAAGCTGATATTTTATTAGTAGTACTTGATTTCTATATAAGAGGTTTAATTATACTATAGAAAGAGTTTATTAGGTTTTAGAGGAGTTTTGAATTATTTAATATATTATATATATTTTATAAAGTACTTAAGGAGCTTTCTAATATATACTACTTATGAGAGCTATAATTATTATACTATTGAATCTCGAATAACCTTAATACTAAAGAACTATTATAAGTTTTTATTTCCCTCGAAGTAATATTTCTTTTAGAGGTTTATTAATAATATAAGTATTTTAGATATATTTTTTAAAGGGAAAGAGAGTATATAATTATTAATATAAAAAAGGAAGATAATATACTTTTTAAGTTAGTAATAAAGCTTTCCCATAATAGGTTTAAAACTAAGGTATTTAAGGTTTATTTCTAAGTAGTATTATTAGAGGAGGGGGGATCTCTAAAAATTATATAGTACTTTATTTAAATAATAAATCTTATTTTTTATTGAATAACCTAGTAGTATCTCTATATAAATAATTGTATTAAGTATTATATATATAAATATATTAATTATATTATATTAGAGTAGTTTAAGATTAAAATAATTAGTAATTACTATAAGGATTTAAAATAATATATTTACTAGAGTTATTATATAGGTTTTATAGTTATTTTATAGTTATTAATCTCTACAAATAATAAAACGAGCTTTAACTTTTAGGAAGTACCTATACTTATTAAGCTTATAAATATAAACCTAGTAGTACTTTAAAACTTTTAAATTTCTCATAAAAGTTTTACTAATTTTATTCTAAAAACGAGATTTAATATAATTCTTAAGATAAACTTTTTTAGTTATTATTATTACTTTAATATATAGATAAATAAGTATTATTAAGTAAGATATAGGTAATAGTAATAATTTCTATTATAGGATTCCTAGAGTAGAAGTTTCTATTCCCCTATATTTTAAGTATTCTCTGATATCTAATTTGTTTTATAGTTGAAATTTATTATTAAAAGCTTTAATATTTATATTTTAGAGTCCTCGAGAAAGTTGAATTTCTAGGATTGTTTCTAGTTAACTATTTATATAAATTTATAGTTATAAGTAGGAATATTTTAGAATATCTCGAAATAACTAAAGGGTACTAGCTAAAAAGGTAGTTTTAAATAAAGACCTTTTTACTATAATATAGTATTTTATCTATCTTTTATATTTAACTTTCTCTAGTAATATCTAAATTCCTCGCTTTTCTATAGTTTTGTTTATGTAAATAAGATTATAGAAAAATATAGTAGGTAATTCTAGAGGGGTTATTAATATGAACTTTGTAGTTTTAAATACTTTATAAAGCTTAGAGGTAGTTATTATATAGATATAAGACTTTAAACTACTATAATTATTTCTTATTATATTAACTATTTTATTAAGCTTTTTACTTAAGCTTAAATAAATAACTAAGTTAACTTCGAGTAGCTTTATTATAGTTATTTATTCTTATAACTAATAAGTAACTTTATTAGAATTAAACTATTTAAAGTTATTTTATAGAAAAGTTAAATCTCTATTAAAGAAAAGTATTTTGTTAAAAGAGATATTATGGGTTATAATAATCTTGTTTTAGAGTAGGTTCTATACTTGATACTAGTTAGTTAAAGTATAGCTAACTAAAAAGCTAATAAAAGTATGTTTTTCGAGGTATACTAGTTAGTTATATTTTAATTTTATATTTATAGTTAAAATAAAATATTTATAGTTATAGGTATAAAGGTAAGCTAAGTCTAGCTTTATAGTATTATTTTTTTAAGTAGCTTTATAGAGTTTTTTATATAATA
>RYZW01000447.1:7407-34660 GCA_004367215.1 Colletotrichum trifolii
GGGCGGTTTTGTGATGAGATGATAATTCAACGGAAATTGTAGATATTGACTGGTCAAGAATTGTCCAACGAGGGTATATTTTTTTTGTGCGTTCTCGGTATCTTCAACACTTGCTTCGGCAACCCTTGAGCTTGTTCCAAGGTCCAATACGCTGCTGTGGGCACATAGGATTATGGTAAACCCAGGACCGGCAACTTTTATCGCCGTGACACAAGAAAGAATGGCAAGTCAAGCCCCATTGGCGGTGAAACAAGGCCTCGTGAATAGACTCCTGACGGATGACTGCCATACACCGCCGTGCCTCGTGTGTATCCTTCTTTCTCGACTCCACAGCATGTCGAAGCGAAGACGGGTCACGCGTTGGCCATTTTCACGTCGTCATCGGTCTTTTGTTGTTCCGTCTTGCGCATGAGCCAGGACATCAAACACCAGATAAGCCGCATGGCATCGAGTCTCTCGTCGAGTTTGAAAAGGTCGTGCCAGGGAGTGCGGCGCACCTCGACCTGGCCCCAGCTGCGGTGAGCATCGTCCTCGTTGGCACCCTCGAGGATCTCGAGAAGGCGCTCGGGCACGCGGACTCGCAGGACGCTGATGTGATGAAACAGGGAACTGATGACGAAAATGTCGTCGTAGCCTGCGCCGTTGACCTTGCCAATGGCCTCGTAGCGGGTCTTGCGGTCCCAGCTGGCCGAGGGGGGTCGGACCATGCGGTAGCTGTCGTAGATGGACATGTTCTTGCGGGGCCTCTTGCTGGCGGGCTGCCCCGTCTCCGCGTCTGCGTTGTCCTTGTCTCCCTGGATGGCGTCTCGCTCGACCTCTCGGCCGATGGGACCGCCTGAGCCACCGCCCCAACGGGGCTTGGATGTCCACCACGCCCCTTCGCCGAACCGCTTCTCGGCCTTGCCTTCGCGGGCGCGGTGCTGGGCGGTGACGAGGGCAGCGACCAGTTCGCGAGCCAGGTCGGTGGCGGCGTCGTTTTCAGTCTCAAAAGAGGTGGAGCCGCGGGCGGAAACGGCGGCCAGGGGACCTTCAATGATTCCCTGTCGAGCAGCGTCCCGGGTTCTAGGCGTACGGAAGATGAAGGTACAGCCCGTAGCAAAATAGGAAGCTCTCGAAAGCAGTGGTGCGGC
This sequence comes from Colletotrichum trifolii, assembly GCA_004367215.1. Taxonomy (NCBI): domain Eukaryota; kingdom Fungi; phylum Ascomycota; class Sordariomycetes; order Glomerellales; family Glomerellaceae; genus Colletotrichum; species Colletotrichum trifolii. The sequence goes on from RYZW01000447.1 coordinate 8,538, forward strand.
CTGATGATTCTCCTGGGTTGTCGAAGGGGTCGATGCTGCTGCGGTGATGTGAAGACGGGGCTCGGTGCGAGGAGCCGAGACGTTGCAGCCAAAGTCGTAGGCTATCAGCTTGAGAAAGGCCGTCAGAAGGCCCTGACGGTACTCGCCTGGCATGGATGAACCGGTCGAGGTGCGAACGACGCGAGGCAGTTCAGGGTTCTGCGGGTTGTCCCGTTCAGACTTGTCCTTGTCGATCCTGTCCTGACCTACGTCCCCCGCTGCTGGGTCGTTTTTGAAAGGCTTGGACGTGTCGTCCCAGTATGTGGTGAAGGCCTCCAGGCAGCGGAAGAACTCGTACGAGTTGCCCAGACGAGCCTGCTGTTGGCCCTTGGGTGCGGGGATCCGTCTCACGGTGCGGAAAGCGTCCTCGTTGCAGTGAGACAATTCGCGCTTACGGTCAAGGTAAGTCTGGCAGCCAGGAGATTGACCAAGATTGTTCAGAGGTCTGCGAGTTTCCGGGTTCTTCTCCTGCGCTTCGTCTGGGGAGAGCTTGTCCCAAGCCTCGAAGTCGGGAAGGTAGTCAGGGTCTGGAATGACATCTGCGGGAGTAACGTCTGGGATAACGTGGACGCCGAGGGCGTCGAATACAGCGGACGTCACATCTGCTGGACGGTAGATGTTTTGAAGAACCAAAGTCAGAGGCCTTGTGTGACCGACAGTCGTAGAAGAAACCTGCTCCCGAGGGGAGCTGTTTGGGAGGGTCACGGGCGTTGGAGAAGGAACATCCTTGGGGTCGACTTTGACGGCGGTTGGCAGGTTTGCTAGATCTACGGGTTAGGAGAATGTGTGCTCTGGCCACTGACATGAATAGGAAGACGAAGAGAAGGCTGACAAGGAGAGGACCAGTGGAATGTCAGACTGGCAAAGGTTCGGTCGGTGGTTATCGCCGGCCGGGAGCACATGGTCCGATGAGAGCGCCGAGGGCCGGCCGCCGAGACACCGGTTGTGGGAAATTGCAGCTGAGGCCCACGACCGCTCCGCGGCATGGCCGGTTGAGTTGTCACTCGAGCGGCAGCCGAGTCTCGGTGATGGAGATGGTGGGATTGGGGAATTGGAGCAATGTTTGGTGCCTGAATACAAAGGGGACTCCAAATATGGGAATTGCAAAGGTGGTGAACTGAGCGACGAGGAAGTTGAGGGCAAAGCAGATGTAGAAACCACGGTCGCAAATGAATAAACCCGGTTAGGCTGTTGGAGGAGATGCAAAATCGGTAAACGTTTGAGATTTGGGGCTAAGGGTGGTGATCGACATATGACGAATGATGCACTAATATGAAGCGGTTGATGACTCACCCAAGGCTGGGTACGTGCCGAACATGACGACGCAGATTCGACGGACAGGTAGGCTCTGGCGGAATTGGCTTCGCTGACACTGACTCAATAGGAAAACAAAACCGTCGAGATAGAGGACGCCGCAGAGTGTTGCAGAGCTGACAAAATGTAGAAAGGCGTGCGTGCCTGGTAGCGACGGCTGAGGTGGAGCGGGGTTTAGGATCCCCGGAACGTTACGATGCTCGTGGACGTTTACTCCGTATGGTGGCTAACAGATAGGTGGAGAGATTGCTTCACTGTTGCTGGCGTCCGTCTGAACACATTCGCCTACATGGACAGCATCGAGCACAGTCACCGTCGCGAGGAGGGATGGGAGTATGGGAAAGGAAAAGAGAGATCAAAGGCGTATAAGAAAGGTGAAAATGGGACAGCTGCCCATGCGGCACAATAGGAGAGGAAAGGTGAGGAGAGGGAACAACGGAGGGCTGCAGTTCGATGGAGAAAAGTAGAAAGTCCACGTTATCAGTACTTTGTACACTAGGGCACAATGCGATGCGATCCCATTCCGACGAGACTTAAGTGCGCGAAGCGGTACGACGTGCGTGCAGAGTAGGTACACTCCCCTGGGGATGGCGAGGCGGAAAGATTGACAAGGGAAGCTATTCGCATCTAAACCAAGGTAGGCAAGCCAGATGGACCAAGTGAGGAGGCCGCGGTTGAGTACGCAGAAGCGAGCGTCTTGGGGGCCGTTGCTGTTGGTATCTATGGTGGCTGTTTACCTCTGTATGGCTGGTGAGATGCTGAAGGCCCACCTCAATGCACTTTCGCGCTGCAGCTCTGTGGTTCTCTGCTCCTCCGGACGCCGTCCAACAGGTCAAATATCATTTTAATTGTTGGTTCTTTCCAGGGGTCCAACGGGCCAGGCTAGGCCAGACAAGGGCAGACACCTCGCCCAACCGTACTGCGTAGGCGTACCAATACCACTCAAGACATGTAGACAGGCGCCCAGCTAGCCCAGCCTAGTTGGCCGAGGCGTGCTGTGAAGGGCCCGGGGATAATTACGATCCAGGACCAGGACCAGAGGAGACATCCGGCCCGGCCATTGAACCTGAGCAGACCGAGGAGAAAAGAACTCTGGGCCGTGCTTAGTCAGACACTTCCGACGTAAATGCCCCACCCAGCCTCGCAAGACGAAGAGGTAACACACGGCAGCGGGGGATGTGTGAGGGCCGGAGCCGGATGTTGCACGTAATTAGGGCTGGTGTGTATTGTGTGTAACTGTTGGTTTATCCGGAGGGGATAATCGCACGCCGTACGTGATCTCGTCGTACGGGTGCAAAAGGGTCTGGTATTCGTTGTTGTTATTGTTACGTTACGTGCCTACGCGTAGGCACGTAAGGCTCTAGATCTACGGTGTGCCATGGCACTCGGCTACGGCTGGCGACGGGTGTCGCCAGGGGGGCATAAGGGCATACGGCCACGTATGCCCTACGCCTATGGGGCGTATGGATATGTATGCCGCATGCGTATGGAGGCGTACGCGCCTCAGGCATTAACGCATGCCTCGCGGCATGGCGTTACCAATACTAGTAACTTTTTCTTTTTGCCGTACACCTCATACGCCTCTATTTATATATAAAAGCCAGTACCAAAAACACTATAATCGCATACCAAAAACGCTATTAAAACAACGTAGATAATAAGCGTAAAATAGCGTCAAAAGCGATCCTTTTGCCTTTTGCCTAATAATATCTAAATACCCCTTATTGTTTATTCTACTTGAGTTACCTATCTTTCTATTTGAATAGTTATGTAGTTCGAATTGATAAATCTCTCTAAAGTATAATTCGGGGTACCTTTTGTGAAAGTATTAGTAATGTTGTTATCTCTGTTAATCTACTATACTTCGTAGAACTCGTAGTACTCGTATAACTACCTTAATACTATAATATTAATTATTAAATATTTCTCTTTAGTAGTACCGAGTTTTACAAAGTATTCATAGAATAAGTATAAGTTAGTATAGATAATTATTGGGATATAAGGGAAGTTTTAGTATTTAAGAAACTTCTTAAGTATTGTGGTAATAGTATATATGAAATTTATGCTAGCTACTATAGTATAAACCTCTAAAGTAAGTATACTCCTAGTAATTTTTTTGTTTTTAGTAGAAGAGTAGTAGACGAGGTTGTTGTGGAGGTTAAACTAACTATTATTAATTACTATCTCTTAGCCTAGGATTATCGTAAATCCTAGTTAAGACGAGAAGTTAGTATTATTAGTAAAAGAGCTATTAATAAAAGTATAGAAATACGTTTTCGAGAAGTTAAGTAGTATAAAGTTAAAGCTGTAGTCGAGGTACTCGATTTGCCACTTGAAGTGCTTATTTAGAGTAGTAGTATTATTAGCTAAGGGTTATTACTCTTATGTAGTATATAAGAAGTTGAATAATGCTTTAGGTTAGCATATTGAGGTGAGGTATACTCCTTGCACGTATTATTTAATATATGCTTTTTTAAGTACCTCAGGTGTAGTGTGGGTATCGAGGAGTACTAGCTTTTACTTTTAGTACTTTTAATATAGGTAGAGGGTATTGCCATTAAGGTTTAAGATACCTCCATTAAACGCTAGAGGGGTAGTTGCTATGAGGGTTGTTTTTGGCTTCGCTTTAAATAAGGCTTTTTAGAGCTCCTTATCTTCATAGTGTAAGAAGGCGGTATTAGAGAGGCTAAAAGTATTATCAGTTTATATGCCTATAAAGCTAAAGTTATTATTAGCGCGGTACGAGATAAGGAGGTATAAGTTATATATAGATGTCTCTATTTATAACTACTCTTTATAATGTTTAGAATAAGTTATTTACTAGTAAGTACTAGCTTTGGTAAAGTTGTATAATAGCTTAATAATAATTATTATAAAATCTAGAGAGTATTACCCCTTAAAATAAAATAGTAAATTAGCTATAATACGCCTTATAAGCTCTATTTTGGCTTGGGTATAGGTTTGAGTAATATCTCGAAGCTATATTATTATACCTTTATGCTAGAGGAGAGTTGGGGTTATGGCTAAAATTAACTATTAGTTATTCTATTAGATTATCGGTGATTATATTAATATTTCAAATTTGCTATTATTACTGAAGCTTTGGATAATAAGGTGTGATTTCTTATATACTTTATTTATATTTTTGTTCTTAATCTTGTTAATAATATGTAATTTAAAGAATTTATAATTTTTGTGGAGGATAGGGTTAAACTTAATGATCTCGATAATGCTATTAGTAATAATGCTTTCTATTTCCTTTTTGATTAATTCCTCGAATAGTAGGTTTAGTATTATAATAACGCCTTTTTTGTAGAAGGTAAGAGAAAGAGCTATATTTGACTGTTTTTAGCTATAAGGTATACTATAAAATAAGGCTTATTATTAAACCCCTAAACTAAAGTAGTAACTAGCTAGTATTTAGAGTTGAAAAATATATAATAGATATTACTAATAATTCGAAGAGGTAAAGGATTATTACTAATAGTAGTAGAATTACTACTTTATACGATAATAGCGTTTTGTGGTATCTAATAGGTATTCTGGGGCTTTTTGGGGATAATAATAGACGAAATCGGGATACTACTACGGGAGTATATATCTCTCGGTAATATCAGGTATCTAGTGGGGGCTCTAGTATTAGGATCTAAGATATATATAGTATAGCTATTAGTACTTAGTAATATTACTATTAATAGTACTAGTAGGAGTACTTAGTTATTTTTAAAGTATAGTTTTATAGCTATAATTTGAAATTCTTAAGGATTTCGAGGGAGTTTGAGAATATATATCTTACTATAAGTAGTAATAAGGCAAAATAAGCCTCGCTAATTATGTTTCTCTTGTTATATATATATAAGAGACTAAAGTAGGAGAGCTGCTATATGTAAAATATCGGGGCTATTATACGTTACTAAAGCTATATTAATAGTATATTTAGTATAGGTATAGTAGATCGCTTTTATTGTTTTCTGAATGGTATAGGTATAGGTAATAATATCTAGGGAGGGAATAGAGTTATCCGTGAGGCGTGGGTACGCGCCAAAAACAAGTAATATAAGTATAAGGCTATTTAGCCTAGTGGTGTTATTAATTACTTTATATATTACCTAAAGGGATATTTCTTAAGTTACTGTAGGGGTTTTATTATAATAAATCTTGTATGCTTAGTAGAGGAAAGCGTAGTAATATTTAACTTTATTAATACTATTATACGCTTTGATAAATACTATTCGAACTATTAATCCTATAGCTTTTACTTCTAATTTGAATTTTTTAGATTAAAATATTATTCCTATATTAGTAGTAATAAAATCTAGAGGGCCCTAGTAAGAGTCGATCTAGTATACTTTAAAGGCCTCCTATATTACTTTTACTGATATATTTAGTAAGAAGTGAATAATATTAAATACTATAATAGTATTAATAATATAGAATATAGGGTAGCTGTTGATATAGATAATATTAATGATAATTTTAAAGTTAAACTTGATATCTTCTTATATAGTGAAATAAAAGTAAGAGGGAGTAGTACTATATATCTAGTACTAGTAGTAGTACTACTTAAGAGCCTCGAGGGTGTAATACTTAACTAGATATCTTATTTTAGTAAGGATATTGTAGAGGCGTATTATGGCTAGGTGTCCGAATTGATAGTAGAGTCTCTATATCTCCAACTCCGTGAAATAGGCGGAAGTAAGTATTTTCTCCTTATTAAGGAGTATCTATAGATGCCTCTATTTTCGAATAATGGGTATAACTTTTTTGCTTTAGTAAAACTAGTTATATATATTATTAAATATTATACTAAGGTAATTTATATTTGCGAGGTAGAGTAAGAAGGGGGTATTATACAGTATTATATAAAACATAATAATACTAAGTAGTGTGGGAATATTAACTATTCTGAGTATTATAATCAAAGTAGTACTATTGAAGTGGATCGTGATTAGTTTGTTTTATAGAAATATGAGGGTTATAGAGGGGTTAATTATCTACTTAAGGGTTATGAACTAGGAGTACCTAGTAGTTAAGAAACTAGTAGTACTTGAGTTAGGTAAGATCTTTTAAAAGATTATAGTTGAGTAATAGTTTTTAAGTGTAAAGGTAGATATAGGGGTTATATTTATGTTTTTAGTAATTTTAGGGGGGGTAGTATTTAATTTAGTAAAAGTATATAGTACTACTTGATTTTGGAGGATTTAAGTAATTTTGCCTCTATCTATAGTAGTGGGATACTCGCTGAAATATAATATAAGGAATTACCTAGGGGCATCAGATGTCGTAGGGGTAATAGGGGTATAATCCTCGAGGTTATATTATATTTAGTATTAAGTAATAAGCTCTTCGTTCCTATTATTTCTTAGGGGTACTTAGAGATTATTATTAAGGTTATCTATACTTTTATATTTAGTAAGAAAGGTCTAGTATACTATTAAAGAAAGTATTTTTGGATTAGTAGTTGACTTATACCTATTATATAAGGCGTATTACTTTTCGAGGGTATACTTTATCGACTAATAACCTATTTTACTATATATATAGTACTTCTTATTAGTATAAGTATATATAGAAGCTAGGGGAAGGTAATATCTATTCTGAGGTAGTAAGGAGTAGCTAGGGGTATAGCTATAGCTTTGAGTATTACTTCGAGATATGTTATATATATAGTTAGTCCAAAACTATTTCTCAGGTATATTACTATTATCTCTAGTATTCTAAAAGTATTATGACTTTTAGAGTATTATAGTATTGCTTATAGTTAATTATAACTAGTTATAGAGACTCTAGGAAGTTAGTACGGGGCTAAAAAGCGCTAACTAGTACTTTGGTATATTATAGTATACGCTTATAAGTTGGTTATAGAAAGCTTTATTGGTGCGCTGGTTAGCCCTGAATGTCTTCTAGAAATTAGTGAGCTTCGTAATAAGTGTCTCGAGTACTTCTTTTTTACTCTAGTTAGGGTTCTCAGCTATTATACTCCTAAGAATAGTATTTTACTAGTTAGAGAAGTAAATCTAGTAAATCTTATTATTTTTAAAGTATTCCTTAATTTATTTAGCTATCTAATTAAAGTTGAGGTTTTAGCTAGTATTTATAAAGTTATTATAGTAAAAATCGAGGACTTAATTTTTTAGTATAATAGAGAAAACTCTAGCCTATGTGTAGTATGGGATACTAAGCTTAAAATAATAGTCTTGAAAAATATAGATTTTAGTCTCGAGAATATTATAGAAGCCTTTACTATACTTTATACTCTTATCGTATAACTTTATAAGGTCTATAGTATACTTAGCTAACGAGTTTTTAAATAGAGGAATAAGGGAGGTATAGGAATAATATTTAGGAGTAGGATACTACGTGTTACTATTATCTTAATACACTTCTTACTAGTAGGGGGTCTCTATACTATTCTCCCAGTAGTAAGAGTTCGCTATACTATATTACCCGGGGATTAGTAGTCCCGCTAGTAGTAGTAGAGGTTACGTGTTATATATAAGTAGTAGATAAAGCGGGGTATTTTATATAAGTAGTAGAGGTTACTAGGTATACTACATAAGGTTTTTAGATATTAACTAGGCTTTAGTTATAGGTATTATAGCTTTAACCTTAAGTTTAATACTACGGGAAAGTATTATAAAGTCTAGTATATTAATAAAGTTCTTAAGTTACTCTTTATTATCTCGGAGGTTATACTTAAAACTTAAGAGATATTTTTTAGTTTTATTAAACTCCTTAATAGTTTAGTATTCAAAATATTTAGATTAAGTAAAGTAGTATAGTATAAGGTAGATTCTTTTACTATTTTTCTTAATTTTTATCCTATAATTAATAAAGTAGTCTTAAAAATATTAAACTATATTATTATTAACAAGCTCCTATATTACTATAAACTACTTATCGAAATCTATTTTAAAATAATTAAAAAGCTTATACCTATAGAATTTCATATAGTTATACTAGCTAATATAAAATACTATAAGAGTAGTAATATCTTTAGCATTTACTTCTATGAATTTGTTATATTTAATCTTAAAAAGTCTTCTAAATAGATTTATATTGATAAGTAACTAAAGATTATCTAGGATTATATATTTGCTACTTAGGGTTACCTAAGCTATTACCTAAGCTATTAGTATACTAGGGTTTATTTTAGTATTTAGGTTAAGGCGTGGTTTAGATATCTTGATAAAGGGTATAGGGTTTTTTGAAAAAGGGGTAATTTTTAAGAAAGTATAAGGGTTTCGAGATACTATATAAATCTCTTAAGTATAAGAGGTATAGGATACTATAAATCTTATATGCTATAGTATCTAGTAGTATTCTGAAAAGTATTATATTTACTGAATACTTTCTAGTATATACTAAGGAGTATAGTATATACTTTTAGCGTTTCATAGAGTAAAGTTAGTATATTAACTTAGAAGTATTTCGCTGGGGATAAGGGCGAAGTAATATTTGTGAAACATCTAAGTTAATACTTATAATCTCTCTTCTTACTTTAGCTTTTAGGTAAGTTTCTCGCTTTACTTATATTTTTCAGGTAAGAAGTCGTGATTACTTCTTCTCATGTAAAAACTTTACTAATTTGTAGTATAGTAGTAACAGATGAGTTAACTATTAATTAGTATTAGTTTATCTGGAAAGGATAATTGCACGCTATACGTGATCTCGTTATACAAGTATAAAAGGGTCTAGTATTCGTTATTATTATTATTATATTATATGCTTATGCGTAGGCATGTAAGGCTCTAGATCTACGGTATACTATAGTACTCGGCTACGGCTAGTGACGGGTGTCGCCAGGGGAGCATAAGGGCATACGGCCACGTATACCCTACGCCTATAAGGTGTATAGATACGTATACCGCATACGTATGGAGGCGTACGCGCCTCAGGCACCTCAGGCGTTAACGCATACCTCATAGTATAGCGTTACCAATAGTAACTAAATGTAGCTACATGTACCGCGGGAGGCTCTATTTCGAGCAGTTTAAGGGGGGCGAGGCCTGTGGAGACGGCTCTGCTGGCCGAGATTTATCCGGCGAAAACTCTACTACTCAAGCGTATTATTCCTAATACGCCCCTCTAGCCTTAAAAGCCTTGCTTATAAGCTAGCCTTTTGAATAATACTAGTTAAATTTTCTATTTATATCTTATAAGAAGTTCTCTTGATAATCCTATTACTTTTATTAAATTTCTATTTTTATAGTAGGAAGAATAATACTATTTTAGGTTATTTAAGTACTTTTTCTTTACTAGGGAGTATTTTAGGTATTTTTATATTTCTAATACCCTAGATTTCTCGAAATTCTTCGTTTTACTATATGTTTAGGTAATTTCAGTAATTTATTATATTAATCTAAGTAATATAAGTATTAAACTAAAAGCTCTAGAGAAGTTTTGTAAAGCTATTAGCTATAAGGTTTCTTAAAAATATATATTTAATCTGAAAATACTTCTACTAGGTTTCTTATTATAACTAGTAGTTATAGATATCTATATATTTTAATTTTATATATAGTAAGATTATTTTAGCTATTATAAAATATATTATTTACTAATCATTATACTAGATTTAAATAGTTAAGTAAAATATATATAATTTACTTTTATTAAATATATTTATCAAAAAGTCTACCTAGAATATAATAATAAAATAATTAGCAAAAATAGTTTCTCAAGTAGTTTAGGATAATACTAAAAGTTTTATTTTAGTTATTAAAGTTATAATAGTATCTGATTCATTAGTTTATTATTTTATTAGGTTTTTGTAGAGATATATAGTATATACTTCAAAGCTTTTTCAATTATTACTATTATCTTTAAAACTAGTATTTATAGTAATAATAAAGCTATTAAATAAATTACCAATTTTACAATTGAATTTAAAACAGAAGTTCTTTATTTTACTAAAGCATTATAATATTTATTTATCCTTAATATAGTAATTATCTAAAGTATTTTAGTAGAAGTATAATAATTAGTTTACTATATAGGTAATATCTAGTCTTGTTATAATTATAATATAATTAATAAAACTAATATCTTATTAGTAGTACTTAATTTCCGTATAAGAAACTTAATTTTATTATAAGAAGAGTTTATTAGGTTTTAAGGGGGTTTTGAATTACTTAATATATTATATATATTTTATAAAATACTTAAGGAGCTTTTCGATATAAACTACTTATAAGAACTATAACTATTATATTATTGGATTTTAAATAATTTTAATACTAAAAAGCTACTATAAATCCTTATTTCTTTTAAAATAATATTTCTTCTAAAAGTCTATTTATAATATAAGTATTTTAGATATATTTTTTAAGGGTAAAGTAAATATATTATTCTTAATATAGAAGAAAAAGATAATGTATTTCTTAAACTAGTAATATAGTTCTCCTATAGTAAATTTAAAACTAAAGTATTTAAAGTTTACTTCTAAGTAGTATTACTAGAAGAAAAGAGACTTCTAAAAACTATATAGTATTTTATTTAAGTAGTAGATTTTACTTAGTACTCAATAACCTAGGAGTATCTCTATATAAATAACCTTATTAAATATTATATATATATAATTATAGACTATTACTACGAAGTCTTATACTACTATAAGGTTAAATATCGGAACCGGGGGTATAATTATCCACAATAATAAGTAATTTCATTACTATTTTAACTAGTTATAAGCTAGTATTAGTATGAATGCTATTATAGGGTAAAGTTTATAGTTAAATCTATATATAGGGTAAAGAGCTTAGATACTATTCTAGGTATAGAGCAAAAGTAACCAAATATATAAAATTATTAATTATATTATACTAGAAAAGTTTAAAATTGAAATAATTAGTAATTATTGTAAAGATTTAGAATAGTATACCTACTAGAGTTACTATATAGGTTTTATAGTTATCTTATAGCTATTAATTTCTATTAATAATTAGATAAGCTTTGGTTTTTCAGAAGTACTTATACTTGTTAAGCTTATAAATATAAACCTAGTAGTACCCTAGAATTTTCAAGTTTCTCGTAAGAGCTTTACTAACCTTATTCTAGAAATACAATTTAGTATAGTTTTCGAGATAAGTCTATTCAGCTATTACTATTATATTAATATATAGATAAATAAGTACTACTAAATAAGATATAAGTAATAATAATAGCTTTTATTATAAAACTCTTAGAATAAAAGGTTCTATTTTTTTACGCTTTAAATACTTTCTAATATCTAATTTACTTTATAGTTAAAATCTATTATTAAAAGTCCCCAGTAGTATCTGCAGGATTTAATGTACCGGGTATAGCTTCCTTTAAAGGGTTCCCGAGAGGCATATGACTTTAAATAGATCAGAGACCTTCAATACAACCAATATTATTAAAAGTCCTAATATTTATCTCTTAGAATATTTAAAAGGGTTAAATCTCTAAAACCTTTTCTAGTTAACTATTTATATAACTCTATAGCTATAAATAAGAGTATTTTAAAATATCTCGAAATAATTAAAGAATACTAGTTAAAAATAGTTTTGAATAAAGATTTCCTAGCTATTCTAGTATAATACTTTATCTATCCTTTATACTTAACTTTCTCTAGGAATACCTAAACTCCTCGCCTCTTTCTAGTTTTATCTATATAAATAAAATTATAGGAAAATATAATAAGTAATTCTAGAGAAATTATTAATATAAATTTCATAATTCTTAAATATTTTATACGATTTAGGGGTAGTTACTATATAAATACGAGACTTTAAACTACTATAACTATTTCGTATTATATTAACTATTTTACTAAGTTTTTATCTAGGTTTAAATAAATAACTAAGTTAACCTTCAGTAGTTTTACTATAATTTTTCTTTCTTATAATTATTAAGAAATTCTATAAGAATTAAATTATTTAAAGTTATTTTATAGAAAAGCTAAATTTCTATTAAAAAAGAGTATTTTATCAAAAGAGATATTATAGGTTATCATAACTTTGTTTTAGAGTAAGTTTTATACTTAATATTAGTTAGTTAAAGTATATTTAACTAAAAGGTTAATAAAAATACGTTTCTCGAAGTAAGTTGACTAGTTATATTTTAACTTTATATCTATAATTAGAATAAAGTATTTATAGTTATAAGTATAAAAGTAAGCTAAATTTAGCCTTACAGTATTATCTTCTTAAGTAGTTTTATAAAGTTTTTAGTACGGTATTTACTAGCCTAAAAAGTATATTAATATTTAGTTAGAAAGAAATACTATAACTTATAAAGTTTTAAGCTAGAGCTTATAAAGTAGTTTATTCTTTTATTTTATAGTTCTCGCGTAAGTTTTAATAACTACTCTAATATACTTAATATTTCTATTTTGATTTTAGGTATATAGAGTAGATAGTCTAAAGTATATATTTCAAGAGATAAGGTCTAATTTTAACTTCTTATACTTAAAGATCTCGTTATTATATTTAAGAACTTTAATATTAATATTATATCAGTATTCAAGGAGTATAATAAAACTCTTGAATACTTTTATTATTAGAGTCCAATATAGTTAACAAAATAGAAATCCTAAGAGTAGTAAGTAACTCTACTTATAAATATTAGAGTAGAAGTATAATTACTATAGTTTTAGTAATAGGGGTAGACGTTAAAGGTAATATATTCCTTAGGAGTAATATATAAATTATTCTTATATTCTTCGTAGTAAATCTTTTACTTAGTTTTACTAAGATTATATATTTTATATATCTCCTAAGTAGGCTAGTAACTATTATATTTTAAGTAGATATTAGTAATCTAAATATTTTATATAGTAGAAATAAAGTAGTTCAGAGATTTTCTACTAAAGTATTTTAAATATTAGTACTAAAACTATTTATTAGTTTTCAGGAGTCTTTACATAGTATCTATAATATACAACTAGTATTAGTAATATTTAGAAGAAAGCTTATATTATATTAACTATATTACTAAAATAGTTAATCTCTTATGCGGTATATAATACTTGAAGATTTATTAGCTATATTAAGAATTAGTAGTTATAATTTCAGAGGAATTATTTCTCTATAATTAAAATAAGTAGTCTAGTTTAACATTTTACTAATAATTTCGTTTTTATAGCTACTAAAAGAAGATAAAGTTTATAGCTAGAATAGTATAGGAAGTAATATTATAGAAATATAACTTAATCTTTTTACTTTTTATAGTTTAAATTAAAACCTTAGTATTTCTATAGCTTTTAATTAGTTTAAGCTTTATATTATATTAAATTTGATTTCTTATAAGAGTTCCTTAAAAGTTATAAAATAGTTTATATCTTAGAAGATATAAATTAAAATACCTAAATCAAAGATAAAAAAGTCTNTCTATTAAAAAAGAGTATTTTATCAAAAGAGATATTATAGGTTATCATAACTTTGTTTTAGAGTAAGTTTTATACTTAATATTAGTTAGTTAAAGTATATTTAACTAAAAGGTTAATAAAAATACGTTTCTCGAAGTAAGTTGACTAGTTATATTTTAACTTTATATCTATAATTAGAATAAAGTATTTATAGTTATAAGTATAAAAGTAAGCTAAATTTAGCCTTACAGTATTATCTTCTTAAGTAGTTTTATAAAGTTTTTAGTACGGTATTTACTAGCCTAAAAAGTATATTAATATTTAGTTAGAAAGAAATACTATAACTTATAAAGTTTTAAGCTAGAGCTTATAAAGTAGTTTATTCTTTTATTTTATAGTTCTCGCGTAAGTTTTAATAACTACTCTAATATACTTAATATTTCTATTTTGATTTTAGGTATATAGAGTAGATAGTCTAAAGTATATATTTCAAGAGATAAGGTCTAATTTTAACTTCTTATACTTAAAGATCTCGTTATTATATTTAAGAACTTTAATATTAATATTATATCAGTATTCAAGGAGTATAATAAAACTCTTGAATACTTTTATTATTAGAGTCCAATATAGTTAACAAAATAGAAATCCTAAGAGTAGTAAGTAACTCTACTTATAAATATTAGAGTAGAAGTATAATTACTATAGTTTTAGTAATAGGGGTAGACGTTAAAGGTAATATATTCCTTAGGAGTAATATATAAATTATTCTTATATTCTTCGTAGTAAATCTTTTACTTAGTTTTACTAAGATTATATATTTTATATATCTCCTAAGTAGGCTAGTAACTATTATATTTTAAGTAGATATTAGTAATCTAAATATTTTATATAGTAGAAATAAAGTAGTTCAGAGATTTTCTACTAAAGTATTTTAAATATTAGTACTAAAACTATTTATTAGTTTTCAGGAGTCTTTACATAGTATCTATAATATACAACTAGTATTAGTAATATTTAGAAGAAAGCTTATATTATATTAACTATATTACTAAAATAGTTAATCTCTTATGCGGTATATAATACTTGAAGATTTATTAGCTATATTAAGAATTAGTAGTTATAATTTCAGAGGAATTATTTCTCTATAATTAAAATAAGTAGTCTAGTTTAACATTTTACTAATAATTTCGTTTTTATAGCTACTAAAAGAAGATAAAGTTTATAGCTAGAATAGTATAGGAAGTAATATTATAGAAATATAACTTAATCTTTTTACTTTTTATAGTTTAAATTAAAACCTTAGTATTTCTATAGCTTTTAATTAGTTTAAGCTTTATATTATATTAAATTTGATTTCTTATAAGAGTTCCTTAAAAGTTATAAAATAGTTTATATCTTAGAAGATATAAATTAAAATACCTAAATCAAAGATAAAAAAGTCTTAGGAAAAGTATTACTAAGGTCCTTTTTTATAGTCTATTTATAATATAGTATTATAGCTGATTTAACTAATAAGCTAGTTACTATTATGTAAAGTTCTAAGCTTTTCTCGAGAAATCTGAATCTAAAATAAGTAACTATTTAATCTTCTTTTTAATTAAAATATTTAGTACCTAGCCTTTATAAGCTACCTAGAAGTATATATAGTAATAATATACTAATAAGTAACTTAGCCTATACTTTAGAAAGTAAAAAGGTTTATCTAAACTCTAGAAATATCTCTTATTATTTTAAGTATTTGAAATAGTAGTAAAAGTTTCTATTAGGATATTAAAATTACTATAATTTATTTTAGTATACTAGAAAGCTTTAGGGAAATATTATATAGCTTCTATAATAGTTAAAATAACTTTATCTAGAAGTATTAATTCTAAATAACTATAAGTTATAAGTATATAGTTTTGTATATTTAGTTACTTTTGCTCTATACTTAGAATAGTATCTAAACTCTTTACTCTATATATAGATTTAACTATAAATTTTACTTAATAATAGTATTTATATTAATACTAGCTTGTTACTAGTTAAAATAGTAATGAAATTACTTATTATCGTGGATAATTATACTTCTAGTTTTGATATTTAATTTCATAGTAATAGAAGACTTCGTAGTAATAGTTAAGGAAAGCTTTATCAAGAATAGGGTTTAATATATATAGCTAAAAGTAATTACTAAGATTATAGGGTTAAGAACTTTTATGAACTTTTTAAAAATAGAATAAAATAGAGTATTTGTAAGAGCTAGGTATTCTATAATCTATTACTTTTCTGTATTCTTTACGATAGAACTGAAATCTCCTTGAAATCTATATAGCTACCTATGAAAAAAGAAGTATAGAATAGGTATAGAGATATCTAGTTATAACTATTATAATTAAAGCTATTATTTTATTAAAGAAGGGATAATAAAATTATTTTAAACATTATAATTAATAGGTAATTTATAGATATTTAAAAGAAGATTATTTAGCTAATTTATAATTTATTATATTAAGTTAATAATATTAGGGACTAAGTATTAATTAAATAATACTTTAATATTAATATATTATTATAATACTAGTTATTAGATATTTTAGAATATTATAGTAACGCGATTATAGAAGTTTTAAAAATTATCTAGCTATACTAGGAGTATCTATATTTATATAAGTATTATTTATAAGTTAACTATTAGTTATAATTAATATATTATTAAGATTATTTGTTAATAAGAGTAAACTAAGTCCTACTATACTTATGTAGAGATTATAAGTTAGTTTATATTAATAGTAGAGAACTTTTGTATTAGTAGTATAAAGTTTTATTTTAGGGGTAGGTAAAGCTTAGTTAATAAGGATTTTAAGGTTACGGATATCGAGGTTATAATAAAAATTTAAATAGAATATTTATAGTTAGTAGTAATTAAATATCTTAAGATATTTGAATTATATATAGCTATGAAAGTATAAAAGTATTAGGGTATAAGGGTATAAGGTTATTATAGAAGGAGTTATTAGTTGTTTATTGTTTATAAAAAGGTTAATACAGGGTAGGTATACTAGTTACTATAGCTATAAGGGGTTTAGCCCTGGATTAACTAGAGGCTAGTTATAGTAGTTAGTAGGGGGGGGGGTAGGAGGGCTGAAGTCGTATTTCAGGGGGTAATATATCTACTAATAGTCGTAGTAGAAAGTAAGCTATTAGCCCCTCTTATAGTTTTATATATAAGATTTAATTAGTAATTAAATTAGCGAAATTATAAAATTATAAACCTAAAATACTTTAGTAATAGAAAAAGTATGATTAATTATTTCAGCTTTATATATAATATTTTATTATTTCTAAAACTATATCTTAGTTATTACTTTTATAGTAAAATACTTAAGTTTTAAAAATTAGAATATTCAATAATCTACTAAAATAGTACTTTAGAGGTATAGGTTATTTATAATACTAAAATAGTTATAGAAATTTATAATTTATACTACTATATTCTCTTCTATATAATAGTATTAATACTATAATATCTTACTCGTATATCTAAAGATCTAACTTATTAGGTAAGTTTAGTTTAACTATTTATATTAGTAGTTTCAAGCTTTTAAAATATAGAAGGTATTAAAAGTTATATAAACTTCTAAACTTTTTTCTATAAGATCTATAATACTTCTTATATAAATCCTTTTAGTAATATCTAATAAGAATTATTAATCCTCTTTATAATTAACCTTTTCAGAAATATAATTCTTAAGAGTATTTAATTTAGGTATTGTATAGGTTTATTAGTATTACTTAGTTTTTAGAAAATCATTAAAGAGTAGTATTTAAAGAAGTTCTAAAAAGACTTTTTAGTAAATAATTATTTTAAAATTAAAGTATTTTTATAAACTATAAGCTTTAGTTTTACCTAAAAAGTATTATATTAGGTAAGTTACTAATTAGTTTTCTTAAGAACTAAAAGAAAGGTATTTTTAGTGAATATCCTACTATTTAAAATATATAGATTTAGTATAATATATATTTTTAGCCTAGTAGCTTTTTAGTATTATAAGACTTTTAATATTATATATAATTAGGAGGTAAAATCTAGTATATAGTTATCGGTAACGCTATACTATAAAGTATATGTTATCGCCTGAGGCATATACGCCTCTATACGCATATAGTATACATACCTATACGCCCTATAGGTATATAGTATACGTAGCTAAATATTTTTATTCTTCCTAGTAATACCCGTCGCTAGTTATAGCTAAGTACTATAGTATACTATAGATCTAGAATTTTATATACCTACGTATAAGTATATAATATAATAATAATAATAATAAATACTAGACTTTTTTATACTTATACGACGAGATTATATATAATATATATTACTTTCTAGATAAACTAATACTAATTAGTAGTTAATTTATCTATTACTACTATATTATAGATTAGTAAGGTTTTTATATAAGAAGAAGCGATTATAACTTTTACCTAAAAATCTTAAATAAAGTAAAAGATTATAAATATTAACTTAGATATTTAATAGATATTACTTTACCTTTATCCCTAGTAAAGTATTTCTAAATTAATATATTAATTTTATTCTACGAAATACTAAAAATATATATAATGCTTTTTAGTATATACTAGAGAATATTTAGTAAATATAATATTTTTTAGAGTACTACTAGAAACTGTAATATATAAGATTTATAGTATCCTATATTTCTTATATTTAAGAGACTTATATAGTATCTCGAAAACCCGTATTCTTTCTTGAAAAGTTATTCTTTTTTTGAAAACCTTATATTTCCCTATTAAAATATCTAAACTATACCTTAACCTAAATACTAAGGTAAACCCTAGTATATTAATAGCTTAAGTAATAGCTTAAGTAATTCTAAATAGTAAATATATAATCCTAGACTATTTTTAGTTATTTATTAATATAAATTTATTCGGGAGACCTTTTAAGATTAAATATAATAAGTTTATACTAGTAAATACTAAAGATATTACTCTTCTTATAGTATTTTATATTAGTTAGTATAGGTATATAAAAGTTTATAGGTATAAATTCTTTAACTACTTTAAAATAGATCTTAATAAGTAGCTTACAACGATATAGGAGCTTATTAATAATAATATAGGCTAGTACTTTTAAGACTATTTTGTTAATTATAAGGTAAAAATTAAGAAGAATAGCGAAAGAATTTACCTCGTATTATATTACTTCGCTTAATCCGAATATTTTAAATACTAGACTATTAAAGAACTTAATAAAACTAAGAAATATCTCTTAGGTTTTAAATATAACTTTAGAGATAACCTAGAATAGCTCGAGAATTTTATTAATATACTAGACCTCGTAATATTTTCCCGTAATATTAAACCTAAAGCTAAAACTATAATACTAATAATTAAAGCCTAGTAAATATCTAAAAACTTTATATAGTATACCTAGTAATTTCTACTACTTATATAAAATACCCTACTTTATCTACTATTTATATATAATATATAACTTCTACTACTACTAGTAAAACTACTAATCCCTAAGTAATATAGTATAGTAAACTTTTACTACTAGGAGAATAGTATAGAAACCCTTTACTAGTAAGAAGTATACTAAGATAATAGTAATATATAATATTCCCCTCTTAAATACTTCTTATACTTTTCCCCTATTCCCCTATTTAAAGACTTATCTATTAAATATACTATAGATTTTATAAAATTATATAATAAAAATATAAAGTATAGTAGAGGTTTCTATAATATTCTCAAGATTAAAATATATATTTTTTAAAGCTATTATTTTAAACTTAGTATTTTATACTATATATAAGCTAGAGTTTTTTTATTATACTAAAATATTAAGTTTTTAATTTTTACTTTAATAACCTTATGAATACTAGCTAAAACATTAATTTTAACTAGATAGCTAAATAGGTTAAAGAATACTTTAAAAATAATAAAATCTACTAGATTTACTTCTCTAACTAGTAAAATATTACTCTTAAAAGTATAATAATTAAGAATCCTAATTAGAATAAAAAAGAAGTATTTAAGATATCTATTATAAAGCTTATTAATCTCTAGAAAATGTTTAAAACTAACTAGTATACTAATAAAACTTTCTATAACTAATTTATAAGTATATACTATAGTATACTAGAATACTAATTAGTATTTTTTAATTTTATACTAATTTCTTAGAATTTCTATAACTAGTTATATTTAGCTATAAATAATACTATAGTACTTTAAAAGTTATAATACTTTTAAAACGTTAAAAATAATAGTAATATACCTAAGGAATAATTTTAGACTAACTATATATATAATATACCTCGAAATAATACTTAAAGTTATAGCTATACCCCTAGCTAATCCCTATTACTTTAGAGTAGATATTACCCCCCCCTAGTTTCTATATATACCTATACTAATAAGAAGTATTATATATATAGTAAAATAGGTTATTAGTTAATAAAGTATACTTTCGAGGAGTAGTATACTTTATATAATAAGTATAAGTTAACTACTAATTTAAAAGTATTCTCTCTAATAGTATATTAGACCTTTCTCGCTAAATATAAAAATATTAATAACCTTCATGATAATCTCTAAGTACCCCTAAGAGATAATAAGTATAAAGAGCTTATTACTTAGGATTAGATATAATATAACCTCGAGAACTATACTTCTACTATTTCTACGATATCTAATACTTCTAAGTAGTTCCTTATATTATATTTCAGCGAGTATCTTACTACTATAAATAGAGGTAAAATTACTTAAATCTTCTAGGATTAAATAGTATTATATACTTTTACTAAAGTGAATACTATTCCCCTTATTACTTTCCCTAAGATTACTAAAAATATAGATATAACCCCTATATATACTTTTATACTTAAAAGCTATTACTTAACTACTATTTTTAAGGGATCTTATTTAATTTAAGTACTACTAGCTTCTTAACTACTAAGTATTCCTAGTTTATAGCTTTTAAGTAGATAGTTAACCTTTCTATAACTTTTATATTTCTATAAAAAGAACTAGTTATAATTCATTTTAGTAATACTACCCCGATTATAATACTTAGAATAGTTAATATTCCTATACTACTTAGTATTATTATATTTTATATAATACTATATAATACCTTGTTTTTACTTTACTTTATAGATATAGATTACTTTAGTATAGTGTTTAATAATATATATAACTAGTTTCGTTAGGGTAAAAAAGTTATGCTTATTATTTAGAAATAGGAGTATTTATAGATACTTTTTAATAAGGAGAAAATACTTACCTCTACTTACCTTATAGAGTTAGAAATATAGAAACTCTACTATTAATTCGGATATCTAGCTATAATACACCTCTATAATATCCTTACTAAAACAGGATATCCTATTAAATACTATACCCTCGAAGCTTTTAAGTAGTACTACTACTAATATTAGATATATAATACTACCTCTTCCTATTTTTATTTTACTATATAAGAAAATATCGAGTTTAACTTTAAAGTTATTATTAATATTATCTATATTAATGATTACCCTATACTCTATATTATTAATACTACTATAATATTTAATACTACTTACTTCTTACTAAATATCTTAGTAAAAGTAATATAGGAAGCTTTTAAAATATATTAGATTAATTCTTACTAAAGCTTTCTAGATTTCATTACTACTAATATAGGAATAATATTTCGATTTAAAGAGTTTAGATTAGAAGTAAAAGTTATAGGATTAATAGTTCGAATAATATTTATCGAAATATATAATAGTATTAGTAAAATTAAATATTACTATACTTTCCTTTACTAAATATATAAGATTTATTAAAATAAAATCTTTATAGCAACTCTAGAAATATATTTTCAGGTAATATATAAAGTAATTAATAATACTATTAAGCTAAATAGCCTTATACTTATATTACTTATTTTTAGTATATACTTATACTTTATAGATAACTCTATTCTTTCCCTAGATATCATCACTTATACTTATACTATTCGGAAAATAATAGAAGTAATCTACTATACTTATACTAAATATATAATTAATATAACTTTAGTAATATATAATAGTCCTAATATCTTATATATAGTGACCTTTTTACTTTAATTTCTCGTATATATATAACGAGAGAAATATAATTAGTAAAACCTATTTCGCCTTATTTCTACTTATAGTAAAATATATATTCTTCAACTCTTTTAAAATCCTTGAAAGTTTTAAATAATAACTATAAAACTATATTTTAAAAATAACTAAGTATTTTTATTTAAGCTATTAATAATAATATTATTAAATACTAGTAATTATATTATATATATCCTAAATCCTAAAACTAAAGCTTCTATTAGAAATCTAATATTACTAAGAAATATATATTCCTATAGTAATATCCTAACTTTATCTATTATTATCCCTAAAAAACCCTAGAATACTTATTAGATACTACTAAATATTATTATTATATATAGTAATAATTCCGCTATTATTAAAAATAATCCCCTATTTCCCCGAATTATTAATAATTTCCCTAATATATTTTTTAATTTTCTAAGATAATCTATCATTTTTCTAGCTTAGAAATTTCATTATAAGTTTTATTTTATAATATATCTCATAGCTCAAGAATAATTAGATATAGTTTTCTCTCTTACTTTCAATAAAAAAGTATTATTATAATACTAAGTCTACTATTCGAGGAATCTATTAAAAAAGATTAAAAATATTATTACTAATAATATTATTAAGATTATTAGGTTTAACCTTATCCTTTATAAAAGTTATAAGCGTTTTAAGTTATATATTATTAATAAGATTAAGAATAAAAATACAAATAAAATATATAAGAAATTACGCCTCGTAATCTAAAGCTTTAGTAATAATAGTGAATTTGAAATATTAATATAATTACTAATAATCTAATAGAGTAGCTAATAGTTAATTTTAGCTATAGCCCTAGCTTTCCTCTAATATAAAAGTATAATAATATAACTTCGAGAACAACTTAAGTTTATATTTAAGCTAAAATAGAACTTATAAGGTATATTATAGCTAACTTATTATTTTACCTTAAAAAGTAATACTTTTTAGACTCTATAATAATTATTATCAAGCTATTATATAGTTTTGCTAAAACTAGTACTTACTAGTAAGTAATTTATTCTAAATATTATAAAGAGTAGCTATAAATAGAAATATCTATATATCATTTATATTTCCTTATCTTATACTATACTAATAATAATTTTAGCCTTATAAATATATAAACTAATAATACCCTCAACTTCTCTAATACTACTTTCTCATACTATAAAAATAAAGAACTCTAAAAAGTTTTATTTAAAGTAAAGCTAAAAATAACTCTTATAATAACTACTTTTCTAGTATTTAATAGAAGTATTTTAAGCTTTAATAATAATACCTTCTACTTATACTAAAAATACTAGGGGTAAAAGTTAGTACTCCTTAATACCTATACTATACCTAAAATACTTAAGAAAACATATATCGAATAATATATATATAGAATATACTTTATTTTAATATGTTAGCCTAAAATATTAGTTAACTTCTTATATATTATATAAAAGTAATAACCCTCTTCTAATAATACTACTACTCTAAATAAGTATTATAAGTAGCAAATTAAGTACCTTAACTATAGCTTTAACTTTATATTACTTAATTTCTTAAAAATATACTTCTATACTTTTATTAATAGCTTTTTTACTAATAATACTAATTTCTTATTTTAACTTGGATTTATAGTAATCCTAAACTAAGAAATAATAACTAGTAATAACTAGTTTAATTTCTATAATAACTTTATTTACTACTCTTCTACTAAAAATAAAAGAATTACTAAGAATATATTTACTTTAGAAATTTATACTATAATAGCTAGTATAGACTTTATATGTACTATTATTATAATACTTAAGAAAATCCTCAAATACTAAAATTTCCCTTATATCCTAATAATTATCTATACTAACTTATATTTATTTTATGAATACTTTATAAAGCTTAGTATTACTAAAGAAAAATATTTAATAATTAATATTATAGTATTAAGATAGTTATATAAGTACTAAGAGTTCTACGAAATATAGTAGATTAATAGAGATAATAATATTACTAATACCTTTACGAAAAATACCCCGAACTATATTTTTAAGAGATTTATTAATTCAAATTATATAACTATTTAAATAGAAAGATAAGTAACTTAAGTAAAGTAGATAATGTAAGTATTTAGATATTATTAGGTAAAAGGTAAAAGGATCGCTTTTTAGTACTATTTATACTTATTATTAATACTATTTTTAATAGTATCTTTAGTATATAATTATAGTATTTTAAGCACTAGTTTTTATATATAAATAGAAATATATAAAGTATATAGTAAAAAGAAAAGGTTACTAGTATTAGTAATAATATACTATAAGGTATATATTAATACCTAAGACGTATACGCCTCCCTATGTATATAGTATATATAGCTTCATACCTTATAAGTATAAGGTATATATAATTATATACTTTTATCCCCTCTAGTTATACCTATTACTAGCTATAGCCGAGAACTATAGTATACTATAGATCTAGAACTTTATATACTTACGCGTAGGTATATAATATAATAATAATAATAATAATAAATACTAGACCTTTTTATACCCGTATAACGAGATTATATATAGCGTATGTTACCCTCTAGATAAAATAATAATATTATATATAACTAAATATAGTTACGTATGCTATATAAAGCTCTATTTTAAATAGTTTAAGTAAAGTAAGGCTTATAGAGACGGCTCTACTAGCTAAGATTTATCTAGCGAAAACTCTACTACTCAAGTATGTTATTCCTAATACTAGAGGATACTTCGGGGTAAGTGGGCTTGTCTTCCTACTTTACTATATACTTATTAGATAAATAGGTAAAGTTAGGGTTTAAAAGTCTAGGGATAACTATATAATACATACTAAAATACAGTATATTTAGTAGCTTAGATTAACGTATATTTATAGTATATAAAGTTTTAATATATATAGATATATAAACTTATTTATAAAAATAATTTACTATAACTTTCTAGAGTATTCCTATATAATCTTTTCTACTAATAAAAATATATTTTTTAAATAATAAAAAGTAATATTTTCTTAAAGTAAACTTTAGTAGTAAATATATTATTACTAACACTATTTTACTATAGAAAATTCTCTAAATCCTAAATACTATATAATTATAGCTAATCTAAAAGTTTATCTTACTATTTAAATATCTTTAAACTACTATTTCTATATTATTCATATAGTTAATTCTAGTATTATTCTGAAATAGTAAAATTCCTCTTTCTAGTTTACTATAAAAAGACAATTAAAGTTACTACTTTGAGTAAGTCTTACATAGCATACTATACCCCATCCCTAGACTTTTAACCCCTAACTATAAGCTAGCTTTACTTATAATAACAACAAATATACCTCGTTGCCATATATACCTCTGCTTCTCATAATATCGCCGAAACACCCTTATAATCACCCGTTATATTCCTTCAAAAGTAACTTCATACTACATGCATACTACTAATCACCTCAGTTGGGCGCGCTTCACCTGCAGCTAATCCCCAAGTCGCTACGCCTTATCTCAGACTTAGGGTATATGCTTGTTCGTCTAACCAAGTAGAACGGCTTCTAGACCCGGCCTATAGTCAACCAATTACCCTTTGCTATATCTAGGCGAAGCAGGAGCGTAGATATTCCATAATCGTTATTGTGTTTCGAAGTATAATATTAAGGGAAACTATTAGAAATAACACGCTCCTGTTATATATAATAAAGGGGCAAAATTTGGTATATGATATATATAGCTAAAGATAGCTATAAATACTATATATAGCTTTATTTTAAGTAGTTGAAGTAAGGTAAACTCTGTAGAAATAGACCTAATATCTCAATTCTAATAAATATAAATTCTACTTCTTAGGTATATTATTTTTAATATATTTCTTTAGTCTGAAGAATTTTATTTATATACTAGCTTTTTAATCATATTTTTTAAATTCTCTATTTATACTTTATAAAAAGCTTTTTTCTAATTTTAGAAGTTTTATTAAACTTATACTTTTATACTACGAAAGTTAATATTATTTATAAATTATTTAAATACTTCTTATTAATTAGAAAATATAATAAGTATTCTCATACTTCTAATATTTTCAAGTTTCTTATTATTACAGGCTACGCCTAGCTGGTTGACTCCGGCTCTGCCTAAGTCCTAATAACTATACCTAAGAAGTTAGGCACTAGTAAGCCGCTAGTAAGCCCCTAGTACTACTTTTAAGTAGACTTTTCACGCTTTTCACGAGAACCTCTCTTTTACTCCTTAGTTCTAAATAAATAGTATTTAT
>RYZW01000448.1:0-12767 GCA_004367215.1 Colletotrichum trifolii
AGAAAACTTAAAAACTTATTTTTAATAATAAAAACCTAAGAATTACTTATATATATTTTAGGGAAATTAAATAGATCTTAAATAATATAATAAAATAAGTAAACTAAATGTTACTCTAAAGTTTATCTAGAGATAACTTATTAAGAATAAGCTATTATATAGTATAAATAATCTAATTATTTTAGTCTTATAACTTTTACCCCCTAAGTATTAAAAACTAAGTACTTAAGAGTAATCTATCCTAGATATCTTATTTAAAAATATTATATATAAATATTATTAGACTTTAGTTTAAAGAGAACTATCTTAGGATATAATTAAGAAAATAGAATACTTAGTAATTCTAAGATAATACTAGAAATACTTAAATAGACTATAAAATAGTTCAAAATAAGCTTATATTTAAGGAAAATAAAGTTTTATTTTCTAAATAACTATTTTATAATAATAAAATACTTAATTAGGCTAAACCTAAAAATATAATCTAGTTTTATATATTAGATTTTAGTNATTAGATTTTAGTTTTATTAAGAAATAAAATTTCTAAAATAATATTAGTATAGACGTTTTTAATATAAATAATATTATCTAATATTAAATTAAGGGTATTTTTCCCCTTTAGACTATTAAAGATATTCTTAATAATTCTTTTACTTTATCTAACTATAGGAAAGTTAGCTAAGCTATATTAAATTAAATCTATTCTTTTACTAAACTTAAAAGATCTTTTTTTAAAACAGTCTATTAAATTCGTAATATAAATAGCTTTATAATTATTAAAAATAGTATTCCTTAAAAGTATATAAAGTCCTCGAGTAGTTAAAAAGATTTCTAAAGGAATTTTAAATAACTTTTTAAGGAGAATAAGATTAATACTAATATATATTAAGTTAGAGGGGTAGCTACTACTAGACTTACTAGTTAAAAAAACTAATTTAGTTTTCATAATATCTAAAAGAAATTCCTTAGCTTTACTAGTATACTTTTTAGTATTTAACTAACTTTTTTTACCTAATTTCTATTATAAAGTATAGAACTTAGAATTATTTACCTTATCTATAATACTATTTCTAGTAATAATAAATATCTAAATATTAGGAAATCTAGTATATAAGCTAGTAATAGTATATTTAATATATTTATAATTTTCTAGAAAATATAAATAGCTCTTATAATTATATAAATACTTTAGTTTAACTTAAATTATATTTAACTTTCTTATAAGAATAGTTAAAATAACTAGTATTTTACTATAGTTTTTTAATAAACTCTTTTTAATATAAAATAAAGTAATAAGGATCCTTCTATATATAGCTAAAATTTTAATTTTAAAATTTAGAATCTCTCTTAAAATAATATCCTCATACTAAATTATAACCTAACTAGATAAAATATATTAAGTAAATACTTAAAACTACTCTTTAATTATAAGAGTTCTTTAGATTTCTAGGATATTATATATAATTACTTAGAAATAGATAGTATATTATTTATTATACTATATAGGACTAGAAATATTCAAATTAGCTTTCTCGAAAACTTTCTTATATTTAATTCTAACTTATTACTATATAACTAAATTATTCTAAATATATTAATATTTTAGAACTTTTAGGAAAACTTAAAAAGATATATTATTTTTATTAAGAAATTCTATTTAAATAAATATTAGAAAACTATTATTAATAGTAGTATTAACTTATATCTAAATTATATTATAATATTTCTTAGTTTCTTTATAATTANATTATAATATTTCTTAGTCTCTTTATAATTAAATTCTTAAACTATTTAAAACTTAAGATCTACTAAATAATAATTAAAAACCCCTAGAATAATAAATATATAAAGAATAATACCTTTAATTTTCTCTTAAGTAATATTCTCTTATTTAAACTATTTATTAAATTTAAATAATTTAAGTATTTTCAAGATATTAAAAATAGGTTTAGTATCTAGATTAATATATTACTATATATCTTAGCTAGTTATATAGAAGTAAAATATAATATACTAATAGTTAAAATTAGAGCTATTAGATAGCTTAACTATTATATCGAAGCTACTAGTAATTAAGTATACTATTTTTAAATAGTAAATTAAAGAACTAATAAAATAAATTAAAAGAAATTCCTTTTATATTTATTAATTATAAATAATTCAGAGATAATTAAATATAACTAAGCTTATAACTATAATAAATAAATAATATAGTATATAGTCTAAAAATAAGTTATTAAAAAGTATATCTTCTTCTAACTAGNAGAATAAAGTATTTAAACACCTATAAATAGAATAGTTATATTTTATATAAGCTACTAGAGTTAAATAGTAGCTAGTAGAGTTATATAGTAGTTTTAATACTATATATATTCTCACAATTTATTTTTTAATTTCAAATATTTATAGTAAGATTAGCTATAACCCCGATTATAAGAATAAGTAATACTACTCTTATTTTACTTTAAATAATAATTTAGGTAAATATTAATAATTATTTTAGGGGGTTAGTTATTATTATTGTTAGAATTACTTTTAATAATATAACTACTATAAATATAAGTAGTAAATTTAGAAGGGGTATAATAGTAAGAAGAGTTATTATTAAGAAAGCTAGATCTAGTAGTAATAGTAGTTAATATAATAATAAATAAAATATAAAAAGAAGAAGGAAAGTAAAATAGTAGTAAAATAGTAATATTATAATAAGTATAAGATAAGAATTATATAAAATTAGAAGAAAGAAAATAAAACTATATATAAAGGGGAAATAAAAAATATCTTATAGATTAATAGAAAAAGGAATATAGTATAAGATTATTTAAAGTAAATATAATATGAATTTTCTTATTAGTAAGACTATTTAATATTAATAGTAATTAAATTTTTCTATTAATAAAACTATTTAATCTTAGTAGTATTTAAAGAAGTTATCTTAGATGGATTTCTCTTATTAATTAGGTTAATTTAAATAGTTAAAGATTATAATTATATTATAAAACTATAAATATTATTTATTACTATAATAATAGAATAGTAAAGTAATAGGGGGTATATTATAAACCTAAGCTTTAGTCCTTATATAGGATATTACTATTAAGGTTCCGTATAATTACTATCCCTATAGTCTAGTAAAGAGTTTTTACTCTAAGTATAAACTTTTTAAGTTTATTATAATACTATTAAAGTACTACTAAAGTATTTCTTATAGCTAGTCTCTAATATTCCTAAGAATATTTATAATATTTAGAATTTCTTTAGTTTCGTAAATTTCGATTATAATTTAATTAATTACTTCTTTAATTTAATAGAATTATTTATATAGTTAATATAGAAAAAGGTAATATCTCACTAGGATACTATATACTAATAAGTATTTAAAATACTTAAGTTTATATTTTCTTAAAACTAGTTATAGTTTAATAGGATTTAGAATGGTTTATAATAGGTAGAAATAGATTACTTAGAAATAACATTAAATAACTATTTCTTATAAGAAGATAAAAATAGTATATTATAACTAGTAATCTAATATTTAGCTAGATTTACTTTAATCTAATAGAATTCTATTATTTATAATAAAAACTACTAGTAGTAATATTATACCTAGAAATATAGTTAGTAGAACTATATAAAATAGTAGAATTATTTACTATGTTTCCTAATTTTAAAACTTTAGAGTATTTTATAAACTTTAAACTTATCTTAATATAATAACCTAGGTAAATAGACGTTTTATTAGATTTTATCTTTAGCTTAAAATAATATTTTAATACTTTTTCTCGAGAATAAGTATACTATATTCTAGGATATTATATTACTAATACTATAGAACTAGGTAATTATAGTAATACTAATATATAAAATTTAACTAGAAACTATTTACTAAATAACGAGGATATTTCCCCTAGAAATCTAAATATAGATATAAATAGCCAACTTTATAGTAAAAAGTAATAATACTTTACTTTACTATAACTAAATCTAAATTCCTAAGTATAAATTACTAATAACTATAATTTTCTAAATGATTTATTATTTCCTAATTCTAAACTACTTTAATATTAATGTGATATTAATAGTACTCTTATAAAATTAGTATTAGGATAATATATTAAAGGATATTAAATATTTCATATAAGTATATAATACCTATTAGTCTTTATATAAAAGTTAATAGTACTACTAAAGTTTATTATAATCTTTATTTTTTCTTAATAGAATCTAGTTATAAATTTCTATTAACTTTATAATAGAACTACTATTTATTATAAAGGGGGATTTAAAGTTCTTTATAATAATAATAGATTAGTTATTAAAGTATATCTAGTTAGAAATTATAATATTTATTATTAATGAAACTTATAAAGAAAGACTTCGGGATATTTAGTTATAGTTCTATAGTTTTCCTATATTAAATATAATTAATTATAGTCTAGACTAGGTTAGTACTTTTTAGATAGTATTATATTAGTTAATAGGAATATAATAGTAATTATGAATATTTTTCTACCCCTAGATAGATAATAAAATAGAAAAAGTAATACTTATAATTTAAACTTTCTTATAAATATATATTACTTTTAATAACTAAACTAGCTATTCTATATTACTATTTATTAATTAGTACTAAATAATAGGGACTTTCTAATAATTAGGGTAGACTTAAAGAAACTCCTAAATAGATTTAATATAATATTTATCTTATATTCCTAAATAGTAGAGTAAATTATATATTCTAGTTTAAAATAAGCTTCAACTTTCTTATTTTATCTTAAAATAGTATTACTATAACTTAAGTAGTAATTATTTGGTTATATTGAAGGTCTCTGATCTATTTAAAGTCATATGCCTCTCCGGGACCCTTTAAAGGTAGTTGCACCCAGTTATCGGCTCTTGCCTCATTTACCCCATAGATACTACTGGTGCTGAGGAACCGTTTAAACGGAGAAAACCTCAGGCAGCAAACGCGGTTGGTTAATACGATAGGTGACAAATGGGGAAGGTACAGGCCCATCCGTCGCAGTTACTCTTTTAAGGATCGCAGTCACGTGACACCAGATGCCAGCCAGCCAGCCAGCAGCGCCTGCCGCCAGCCGTCAACAGTCGCCAGCTGTTAACGGCTGTCGGCAAGAGCCAGCGACAGCTGGTGGCGGTTGCCATATGGTTTACGCAATCGGAAGGCATGTACGTGTACGTGCCCACCGGTCGCGCTTGCCCGCCGCAGGATTCGAACCTACTGCTCTTGCTGTGATAGTAAGAGCTAGGCAGACGTTAAACCACTACGTCAAGCGGGTAACTTAAGTAGTAATATTATATATATAATAATATAATAAGAAATATATAAATAGAATATAATAAATAATTCAAAAGTTCTAAGTTAGAGATAAAGTATAACTATTACTATACTATATTGAAATATATTAACTAAAAAAAACTTAGTTAAGTATTTTCTAAATACAAAACTATTATTATATTAGACTTATTTAATATTATTAAATATTCCTATTAATATCTATTTAATATTCTATATTAACTTTATTCAATATATAGAAGATAGTATATTACTATTATAGTACTATATAAATATATACTTTAATCTTATCCTAATCTTTACTAAAAAACTAATTAAGCTTAAGAAGAATATAATATCAAAGAAATACTAGTAGTAGAGAATATACTAAAGTTTAATTATAATATAATAGTTAAATATAAAAGTTATAATATTTTAATATAGAAACTTTTAAAAGCCTTACTAATAATAAAACTATATTACGATTTAAATTAAAATATAAAAATATTAAAAAGAATAATAACTTAATATTAATTTACTTATATTAGAAAACTATATAAACTATAAACTAAATACTATAATAGCCCCTAGGAAATATATATAACTAGTTACTAGACTTAGCCCTAAAATACTAAATAAATAAATTAAATAAAAAAACTAATATTATCTTATACTTCTTTATACCTATAGAATTCCTCTTTTTTTATTAGTATCTTCCCCTTTTTCTTCTTTCTTATTAGGAATAGTAATAAATAGTACTTATTTATAAGTAAAATATTATTAGTATTATTAAGAAGTAGTAATTATATAATAGTAATAAATAAGTAAATTAGTATTAATAAAGCTAAAAATATAATTATAATATTAGTAAAGTATAGTATAACTCCTAGAATATATTATAGTATTCTACTATTTAATTATTTTTACTCTATACCTAGAATAGTAATTAAACTCTTTACTTTATATATAGATTTAACTATAAGTTTTAAGTAATACTAGTATTTATATTAATACTAGCTTATAACTAGTTAACATAGTAATCAAATTACCTATTATTATAGATAATTATACTCTTAGCTCTAATATTTAACTTTATAGTAATAGAAAAGCTTATAATAATAATTAGGGAAAACTTTATCTAAACTAAAACTTAGTATATTTAACTAAAGGTAACTACTAAGTTTATAAAGTTAAGAGTTTTTATAAACTTCTTAAAAATAGAATAAAATAAAGTATTTAGAAAAGCTAGGTGTTTTATAATCTATTATTTATCTAGATCTTTTATAATAAAACTAAAGTCTCCTCGAAATCTATATAGCTACTTATAGAAAAAGAACTTTAGAATAGATAAAGAAATATCTAACTATAACTATTATAACTAAAACTATTATTTTATAAAAATAAACCTTAATAAGAATATTCTAAATACTATAATTAGTAAATAACTTATATATATTTAAAAAGAATTATTTAGTTAACCTATAACCTATTATACTAAACTAATAATATTAGGGACTAGGAATCAATTAGGTAAGAGTTTAATATTAATATATTATTATAATACTAGTTACTAGATAGTTTAAAGTATTATAATAATATAATTATAGAGGTTTTAAAAACTATTTAGCTATACTAGAAGTATTTATATCTATATAAGTATTATTTATAAATCAGCTATACTTAATATATTAATATTATTTACTAATAAGAATAAGCTAAGTACTACTATACTTATATAGAAATTATAAGTTAACTTG
Organism: Colletotrichum trifolii; assembly: GCA_004367215.1. NCBI lineage: Eukaryota > Fungi > Ascomycota > Sordariomycetes > Glomerellales > Glomerellaceae > Colletotrichum > Colletotrichum trifolii. The sequence continues at coordinate 7,051 of RYZW01000448.1, forward strand.
TATTAATAGTAGAGAATTTTCATATTAGTAGTATAAAGTCTTGTCTTAGAAATAAATAAAACTTAGTCTAAGAAATATCAAAATTATAGATATTAAAATTATAATAAATATTCAAATAAAATACTTATAGTTAGTAATAATTAAATATCTCAAGATATTTAAATCGTATATAGCTATAAAAGTATTAAAGTATAAAAGCATAAGGTTGTTATAGGAAAAGTTATTAGTTATTTATTATTAAAAAGGTTAACGCAGAATAGGTATACTAGCTACTATAACTATAAGGGGTTTAGCTTTAGATTAACTAGGGGCTAGTTATAATAGTTTATAGGAAGGAATAGAAAAGCTAAAGTTATACTTTAGGGAGTAATATATCTACTAATAGTTATAGTAAAAAGTAAGCTATTAGCCCCTCCTATAGTATTTTACTATAAAGAAATTAGTATAATAAAAATAAAGAAAAAGAAAAGGAAAGACTTACTATTATTTATATAATACTACTAAAGTAAGTAATAGATTACTTAGGAATACAAATAAGGGTAGAAGTAAAAGTATTTTTAATATAGGAAAAAGAAATAATAAGTATAGTAGTAACATAAATAGAAGCTTCTTACTAGGTATAATAGAAATATTTACTATAGTATTAGATTATTGTAGATAATTCTAATATAAAAATAGTAATATAATAGTTTTCAGTACTATTTTTCTCTTAAGTTATAGTAACTATAAGAGTAATAATATATTTACTAAGTATAATTAAGTAATTTATTTAGTAATTAGTAGTATATAATTTTGAGCTAGTAGTAAAGAAATAAGAGTTTTACTTATACTTACTTCTCAATTTTAAGTATTAGTAGTAGGATTAGCTATAATTTAGTATATAAAGATAAGTAATACTAGTTTTATATTATTTCGAATAATAGTTTAAAGAAGTAGAGATAACTATATTAGGGGGCTAGGTTTCCTTATTATTAGAATTACTTTTAATAATATAACTATTATAAGTATAAGTAGTAAACTGAGAAGGGGTATAATAGTAAGAAGAGTTATTCCGGGAAATCTTAAACTAGTAATAGTAGTAGTAATTAATATAATAATAAACGAAATAGAAGAATAAGAAAGAGGGCAAAAAGTAGTAAAATAGTAATATTATAATAGGCGTAGAACAAAAGGTTATATAAGTCTAGAGAAAAGAAAATAAAGCTATTTAAAAAAAAAAGGTTTTTTATGAACTAATAGAAGAAAAAGTTTAATATAAGATTACTTAGGGTAAATATAATACGAATTTTCTTATTAATAAGACTATCTAATATCAACAATACTTAAATTTTCTTATTACTAAAACTATCTAATATTAGTAATACCTAAAAGAAATATCTTAAATGGATTTTTCTTATTAGTTAAGCTAGTTGAAATAAATAGAAACTACTAATATATTATAAAGCTATTAATATTACATATTACTATAATAATAAAATAGAGAAGTAGTAGGAAATATAATATAAACCTAAACCTTAAAGCTTATATAAGATATTACTATTAAAGTTCTATATAACTATTACCCCTATAGCTTAGTAAAGAATTTTCACTTTAAATATAAAGTTTTTGAGTTTATTATAATACTATTAAATTACTACTAAAGTAGCTCTTATAACTAGTTTCTAATAAATAATTTTCTTTCAAATATCTATAAACTACTTATTAATTATAATACTCAAAATCTTTTAATCAAAACCTAGTTTAATATACTAATAGTTTTAATTATAATAATTATAACTAGATATTTCTATTTAGTTACTTTTACTCCATAACTAGAATAATATCTAAGCTCTTTATTTTATATATAGATTTAACTATAAATTATACCTAATAATAGTATTTATACTAATACTAGTTTATTACTAGTTAAAATAGTAATAAAATTACTTATTATTATAGATAATTATACTCCTAGTTCTAATATTTAACCCTATAGTAATAGAAGACCTTATAGTAATAAGTAGAGAAAACTTTATTAAGATTAAAGTTTGATATATATAGCTGAAAATAGCTATTAAAGTTATAGGGTTAAGAACTTTTTTAAACTTCTTAAAAATAAAATAAAATAGAATACTTATTTTAAGACATAAGAACTAGATATTCTATAATTTATTACTTTTCTATAACTCTTATAATAGAAGTGAAATGTCCTCGAAATCTATATGACTACTTATAAAGAAATAAATATAAAATAGGTATAGAGATATCTAGCTATAATTATTATAATTAAAACTATTAGTATATTAAATTAGGTCTTAATAAAATTATTCTAAATACTATAATTAAAAAATAGTATATAGATATTTAAAGGAAAATTATCTAGTTATCCTATAAATTACTATACTAAACTAATAATATTAGAGACTAGATATTAATTAGATAATACTTTAATATTAATACTTTATTATAATACTAGTTACTAGATACTTTGGAATATTATAGTATTATAATTATAATAGTTTTGAAAGTTATCTAGCTATATTAGAAGTATTTATATCTATATAAGTATTATTTATATATTAGCTATATTTAATTAATATATCAAAATTATTCGCTAGTAAAAATAAACTAAATCTTCTTATATTTATATAGAAATTATAAGTTAGCTCGTACTAGTAGTAGAGAACTTTCGTATTAGTAGTATAAAGTCCTATTTTAGAAATAAATAAAGATTAGTCTATAATAGGGATATTAAAGTTACGGATATTAAAGTTATAATATATATTTAAGTAGAATAGTTATAGTTAGTAGTAATTAAATATCTCGAGATATTTAAATTATATATAGCTATGAAAGTATAAAAGTATAAAAATATAACGTTATCGTGGAAAGAGTTATTAGTTATTTATTATTGAAAAAGTTAATATGGAATAAATATACTAGCTATTATAGCTACGAAGCATTTAGCTTTAGATTAACTAAAAGCTAGCTATAATAGTTAATAAAGGGGTAAGAGGGCTAAAGTTATATTTTAGGAAATAATATATCTACTAATAATTATAATAGAAAGCAAGTTATTAGCCTCTCCCCTAGATATCTCTATATCTATTTTATAGTTATTTTTTTATAAGTAGCTATATAGATTTCGAGGTAATTTTAATTATATTATAAAGTTATAGAAAAGTAATAGATTACAGAATACCTGGTTTTTATATCTTAAAATAAGTATTCTATTTTATTCTATTTTTAAAAAGTTTAAAAAAATTCCTAACCCTATAATTTTAGTAGTGATTTTTAGTTATATATATTAAACCTTAGTTATTATAAAACTTTCCCTATATAAATTATTACTATGAAGTCTTTTACTACTATAAAGTTAAATATTAGAACTAGGAATATAATTATCTATAATAATAAGTAATTTCATTACTATTTTAACTAATTATAAACTAGTATTAGCACGAATACTATTATCAGGCAAAACTTATAGTTAAATCTATATATAAAGTAAAAAGCTTAGATACTATTCTAAGTATAAAGCAAAAATAAGTAAATAATCTTATTATTCTAATTATAAACTAAGCTTTACTTAATCTTAAAATAAACTTTTATATTACTAAAATAAAAGTTTTCTATTACTAATATTAACTAATTTTTAACTTCTATATAAGTATACTGAAATCTAGCTTACTCTTATTAGTAAATAATCTTAATATATTAAATATAACTCAGATATAAATAGTATTTATATAGATATAGATATTCTTAGTATAATTAGATTACTTTTAAAAATTCTATATTTATATCACTATAATATTCTAAAATATCTAATAACTAATACTATAGTATTATATTGATATTAAAGTTTAACCTAATTATAATTAAATTTCTAATACTATTAGCTTAGTATAGTAAATTGTAAATTAGCTAGATAATACTCGTTTTAATATTTATAAACTATATATTAATTATAATACTTAGGACAATTTAAAAACTAAAAGCTAAAAGCTTAATAAAGAAAGGTTTAATAGTAAAAAATAGGTCTCTATAAATTATAAAACTTTAACTTAGTAAGCTAACTAGTAGTAGCTATAAGAAAGTTTTTATCTTATAGTAACCTTAGATTACTATATTATATAATATATAATAATCCTAGTTATCCTAGTTCTTTATATAAGCTATAAAGTATATATTCTTATAACTATCCTTTTTTTAGAAGTTTTAAACTTTAAAGCTTATAAATACTATATAACTAATTTTTTTAAAAATAGTTTTACTAGTTAGTTACTTATTATAAATCAATTTAAATAATAGTTAAAATTACTAAGTAATAGCTAAAATAATAGAATATAGAGTAAGAATAAATATATAAGAAAAACTCTTGAAATAAAAACTAAAGTATCTTATTCTATCTTCTAGCTAATGAGACTATAAAATACTTAATAGTAGATTAAGCTAATTAAAGTAAATCTTTAAGTAAAAACTAAGGTATCTGGCTTTATCTTATTATATTAGAGCTTTTTATAACTTTATAATAGTAAAGTACTAGTATATATACTAATGATATTACTTTTATATATTATAGTATTAACCTTTAGTAAAAACCTTTTAGAGTACTTTTAATATACTTCTAATAATATCTTATATATAATCTATATACTAATCTCTCTATATTAGTTATAATAATAATCTTCTAGCTAGATTATCTCCTTTATATATTTTAGTATTATACTTTTAGCTTTACTTTTAAGATAATATAATCTTTACTTTAGAGTTTTTATAAATTAACTCTAAATATCTTTTTAGTATTTTAATTTCTCGTAATAGTTTTAGAGTAGTAAAACTTCATAGAGTAGTTTTCCTAACGATATTTTATATAATACTTATTATAATAGTACTTAGTTATTATATAATATAATTTATTATATATTTTATATAAAAGCTAGTTTTCGAGATAAAGGAATTTTAGAATTCTTTCTAGGATATCTTTATAGTAGTTAGATATTAAGTATTTAGTAATACTAGGGCTAATAGTTCTGTTATAGTTATTACCTTTCTATTAATACTACTAATAGTTTTTTTCTAAGACTATAATATCTCTTATAAATATTTAGCTACTAAAGTTATAGATTTAAGTATTTAATTATTAAACTTCTAGTATTATAAATATCACTATAATCTAGCTTTAAAGTAATGGAAAATATAAATATTCAAAGTCTTAAAACTTCTATAGGGATACTTAGGGTTTTATAAATCGTTAACTATTAAGTATAGAATTTTGATAAGAACTAGTTTTTATATTAGAATATATAAAATATATTATATAAATATAATATTTATAAAGTAAAATTAGTTAATAAATAGCGAACAAATATTATAAAGTTAGTTTATATAAAGTCTAGTAATAATAGATAGTAATAATTAAATTACTTAGTCTAAAAGTTATATAATATCTTTATTATTAATTTACTATATTTTATATAATTTAGAAACTTATAACTATAATATATAGCTATCTAAAATTACTATTAGTTAATCCTTAATTTTATATAGAGTAGTATATTTATAATAAAAACTATATAAGTAATTAGGGGATTTTGAGTAATTTTTATAGTCAAGGGTAGTTTTAAGAATTTATTATATATAATTAGGGGGCAAAATCTAGTATATATTATATATAACTAAATATAGCTAAGTATAATATATATAGTCCTATTTCGTCTAGTTAAAATAAAGTA
>RYZW01000448.1:24112-34505 GCA_004367215.1 Colletotrichum trifolii
TATGAAGGGTTAGGTTTAGGTTATAATTTAGTTATAGGGAGTATAAATACTATTTATTTAGAATTAAAGAGTAAAAGAAAGGTTTTTATAAAAAGTATAAAAAGTCTACTTAAAAGTAGTACTAGGAACTTACTAGTAGTTTACTAGTACCTAACTTCTTAAATATAGTTATTAGGGCTCGGGTAAAACTAGAATCAACTAGCTAAGTATAACCTATAATACTAAAGAACTATTTAAATAAAAAAAAACTCAAGTAATAATAATATAGTTAATTAAAGATAATAATTAATAAATACGGAAAATATGTATATATAAAAGGAACGAAAGTATAATATAGGCTTATATCTATTATAGTTACTTATTATAGAATTATAATCACGTAATACTAATACTACTAGCTAGTAATACCTATTACTAGCTATTAATAATTACTAGTTATTAATAGCTAATAGTAAAAGCTGATAGTTAGTAGTAGTTACTATATATAGTTTATATAATAAGTAGGAATATATTAAAGTTAGGTATAGTATCTTAGTCATAGATCTATATAAGGAGTAAATATAAATATAGGGTTATTAATATATTCGATTCTAACTTTTTAACCTAGGATCCTAGCTATTATAACTTAAATACCTTTTATAGATAACTAAGTAGTAGCTTAGTTATAAACTACTAGTATACCCTAATATATTCCCCTCCTATATAGACTATGATTTCATGGTTTTATAGCTTAAAATCAAGCGATTCCTAGATCTGGAAACCTTTTATCTCTATAATATATATCCTAGCCTTTTTACTAGTTTTCTAATACTTCTTATATTCTAAATAGACCCCTGGTATGTTTATTAAACTTCTACTCCTATAATAAGAAGAATAGTAATATTTATAGAGTCTCTTAAAAGCTTCTTATATATTACTAGCTTTTTGTATACTATTACTATTACTATTAACTTATAATTATATCAATACTATTACTACTATCTATACTATTACTATAGCTAGGTTACTACTTTTCTACTTAATATAACTTCTTATTAATATAACTTTTAGTATACTACTAACTACTATAGCTATACTACTGTTTGTTTAGTTAATATAACTTCTTATGAATATAGTTTTAAGTATACTACTAGTTTCTTATATACTACTAGCTTCTTATATACTGCTAGTTTCTTGTCTACTACTGGTTCTTTATATACTATTACTATTACTATTAATTCCTAGTTATATTAATATTATTATTACTATCTATACTACTACTATAGCTATACTACTATTTCTCTAGTAATCCTTTTACTAATTTAAAACTATATTATATATTATTATTATTCTACTACTTTTACTTAATATTATATACTACTACTATTACTATATATTATAGTTATAGTTATTATTATAGCTATACTACTACTTCTCTAATAATCCCCTTTCTATTTAGATTAATAGTATAATTTCTTATTACTATAGACTTTTATATACTACTAACTTCTTATATACTATAGTTATATTATTATTTCTCTAGTATATTTCTATTAATATATATAAGTCTTTTATATAAATATTATAAAATCTATAGTTTCTCTATTAATTATTAATAGTAGATAGTTATTATACTTTGTAATTTCCTATAAATTATAAGTTTCTATACTTCATAGTTTCCTAGTAGTTTTTATAGTTTCTTAGTCTAATATAACTACTAGGTTTCCTAGTAGCCATTATTTCTCTTCTTAGAAATTATACTTTTATAGTTTTAGAAGTAATATCCTATTAAAACTTTAGTTTTCTTATATTTTAAGATTTTATAATTTAAAATACTATAGAAGTTTAAGTAATATAAAAATTTAGAACATTAGTTTTTATAAGAATAGAGCTAAGAGTTTTGATTAGGAAAAGTTTAGATATATAAATAAAATCTATATTATTATATAGACTATTATTTAAAAGATCTAAATTATAATCCTTCTATTAAAAACCTTTCTAATACCTAACTAGTTAATTATTAGGAATACTATATAGTCTATTTATTATATTTTTATACCTATCCCCCCTTTTAAAAGCTTTAATCCTTAAAACTATAATTATATATCTTTAATATCTATTATAAAGCTTATATTATATTACTAATTATTTATTATATATAGTTTATAATTATATATTCTTAATATTCCCTATAAAACTTATATTTTATTACTAACTATTTATTATATATAATATTTCCTTTAATACTAATTATTATTTCTTTATAATACTATTATCTATTCTATTAACTTTTTATAATTTAAATAATATAACTTATTTTTACTAATAATAGTATTAGGTTTTCTATCTACTCTTTCTATTATTCGTGAATATATTTACTCTTATCCTAGTAATATATTAATACTTTTAATCTTAGAGTATTTATTTATTAGGAATAGTTTTCAAGATCTACTATAATCCCCTATAAGATTTCATAATATATTTAGTAAATACTATTTATTTTCTTCTATATATACTTCGTTATCTTTATACTTTTCATTTTATAATACTTTATTTATAAATACTTTCTTATATTAATTTAGCTTACTATTACTTATCTTCTCTACCTTTTTCTTTCTTTATTTCTCTCTTCTTCTTTATTATTATTATATTATATATTCTATAAAAATATTATAGATTATATCTATTACTACTATACTTTATATTTTTATTTATAATAGAGATAATATTACTAATAAGGGGTTCTTTTAGTTTTAGCCTAATAACTATTTATTTTACTTTAGCTATCTTTCTTTACTTTACTTTCATACTAAAAAGCTATTCTATATTATTAGTAATTATTCAATAAAGTATATTTTCTATAGAAAAAATAAGTAGAAATATTATAATATAAATTATCTTTTTACTATATATTTACTATTAGTTATTAATATTTAATATTTTAAGTTCTATATAAGTTATATAATACTACCTAATTAACCTAGAACTAAGCTATAATCTATTACTAGATATTTAAATAAAAAGAAATAACTCCTAAATATAAAAGTAAGCTATTTCATATACTTACTAAACTATTATTAAAGTAGTATAAAATAGGCAAGATTATTTATAATTCCTTAAAAGAATATTAAAGAAAAAGCTAGTTATAGACTAATTCTTCTTATAAAAAATATCTTCCATCTATAAATACCTATATTTTATATATATTCTTACTATAAATTACTAAAAGTTTACTATAGTATTATTACTTATTAATTAAATAGATTAATACTTTAGAAGATAAAATTAATATCTTTTACTATTTATCTATTATATAACTTATTTATCTTTAGAATAATAGTTTTACCTATACTTTAGAAGAAATACTATTTTATTTCCTTAATAATCTTTATTATATCCTAGTCCCTAAAAATATTAAGATTTGTCTTATTATAATACTTCCTCGTTTTAATAATAACCTTTACTATTATATTACCAAATATTTAAAATATAATATACTTTCCTACTTTTTTACTATTACTAATAATTACTTTATTCTTTATAATTCTAATATTACTATACTTTACTAAGTTTATATTCTATATTTATTATATTCTTCTAAAAATAATAGTAATTATAATAATAATAATAATAATAAGAATAACGAATACCTACTTAATATAGTAGTTTAACATCTAGCTAGTTCTTACTAATATAGTAAGAGTAATAGGTTTAAATCCTGTAGTAAGTAAGCGTGACTAGTAAATATATAAATACTTTCTAGTTATATAAACTATATAGTAATTACTACTAGCTATTAATACTTACTACTACTACTATTAATAGCTAAGGAATATTAAAAGTAGCTAGTAATAGGTATTACTAGCTAGCTAGTTACTAAAAACTATAAAAAGATATCTCTTACGAGATTTAAATACTAGCCTTATAGTATAGACCTTATAATTTAACCATTAAGCTATTATTTTCGTTAATCTGTTAGTTAATAATTTTTTTTACTAGAGTTAGTCCTTAAATATCTTAATTCTATTTATAGAATCTAGATTAATTCTTTCTTAAATAACTACTTTACTTCTTTAAGTTATTTTTAAAGAAAATAGGTAACTCTAAAATAATCTTTATCCCTAAATGAAGAAGAATATAGAATTACAATATTTAAAGTATTCATATAAAAGCTTTACTTATTAGTAAAGATATCTACTTTAATTTAAACAAGCCTATTTCTATTAATAATACTAATAAATATAAAAAAGCTTTAAACTATATTATCCTAAACTATAAAAATAGTCTTTAAAGAATTATTAAAAACGATATAGATACCTATATAGTATTTAATTATCTAAAAAAGCTTTATAAACTAACTAGTTTTATAAATAAGTTTCTTACTTATAAAGAATTCTTTAATATAATTCTTAATAATTTTAAATCTATAGAAGAGTTTCTAAATAAGATTCAAGAATTTATCAATAACCTATCTTTTAATAAATTAAATTACTAGATTAAGTAATTATAAGTTATATCTTAAATAGTCTAAATAATAATTATAAAAAATTTATTACTTTAGTAATTTAGAGTTTTAGAACTAATAAGGATTTTTATAAGTTAGATTCTCTATTCTCTAATTTTTTAGATAAATTCAGAAAAAGGAATAATACTTTATTAGTTAATTTTACTTTGAAGAAAAAGTTTCAAAACCTAACTAAAATTTCTAAATTTCAACTAAAATTTAAGAAAGCCTAAAAAAAATAGAAAAATATCTTCTATAATTATTATAAGAAAACTAACCATACTAAGGAGAAATATTTTAAGCTTTATCCTAAAAAGTCTCTTAATTTTAAAAAAGACCTTTTTTCTTCTATAAAAAAAAGAAAATAGATAAAACTTTTTTGAAAAAAGTTAATATTACCTTTTTAGATATTCTAAATATTAAAAAGATTTCTAAAGATTTAATATAACTTAATTTTTCTNAATTTCTTATATTTTAACCTAAAGTTTTTTATCGAAAACCTAATAACTATTCCCTAATTATATACTTATAATTAATATCTCGAGTTATATATTTTTACTTAATCTTTTACTATTATTTACTAATATTCCGCTATTTAATAATATATTTAGCTAATATAAGTAATTTGCTCCGTAATATTTTATATTATTAGGTTTTTCTTAGCTATATATTTAACTATTCTTAAGTAAAACTTATATAGCTTTTTTATTAGTAAGTACTTAGTAATACTATATCTACTATTATTATATATAAATATAGTTTTTTAAGCTATACTACTTAAATAGTAGGCGAATTACTAGTAAATACTTTGAAGTAATATTCTAATATTTAGTATATTTATTCTATTTAACTATTTATCTATAAATAGTATACTATTAATAGCTATTATTTAATTAGTTATTCTATTATAAATCTTTCTTAAAATTAANAAACTATAATTTAACTATAAAGAGTATAAATACTATTTATTTAGAACTAAAGAGTAAAAGAGAAATTCTCGTAAAAGGTATAAAAAGTCTACTTAAGGGTAGTACTAGGGGCTTACTAGTAGCCTACTAGTGCCTAACTTCTTAGGTATAGTTGTCGGGACTCGGGCAGAGCCGGAGTTAACCAGCTAGGTATAGCCTATAACAACTATTTTATCTATAGTTTAAGTAAAAAGATAAAGAATATATTATATATCTAGTAATACTACTCTACTAAGTATACTTTATATACTTATTTCCCTATTTTCTTAGTAATTAAAACTTTAATATATTTTAGTACTAATCTTTTATATTTAAATTTAAAATCCTTTATCAAAAACTTAATAATTACTCCTTGATTATATATTTATAATTAATATTTTAAATTATATACTTTTACTTAATATCTAATTACTATTTACTAATATTCTACTATCTAGTAATATATTTAACTAATATAAGTAATTTACTCTATGATACTTTATATTATTAAATCTTTCTTAGTTATATATTTAACTACTTATAAGTAGAACCTATATAGCTTTTCTATTAATAAATACCTAGTAGTATTCTATTTACTATTATTATATATAAATATAACTTCCTTAAACTATACTACTTAGATAATAAACGAATTACTAGTAAATATTTTGAAAGACTATTCTAATATTTAGTATCTTTATTCTATTTAACTAGTTATCTATAAGTAGTATACTATTAATAATTATTATTTAATTAGTTATTTTACAATACGTTCTTCTTAAAATTAACTAGTAAAGAATTTATCTTTATTATTAATAATACTTTCTATAATACTAAACTAATACTCTTTGTTTATAAAGTATAACTACTAGATTTATAATCATTATTTACTTTATTATTAGAATGTATATTATAAACTTTATAAAATTATCTATAATTACTAGGATAGTATTATATATACTACTATTTCTATATATAATTTCTAGTAATCCCATAATAAAGTCTATACTAATTCTTTAAAATAGTCTTACTAGGATAAATAGAAACTATAACTAGTTATATAGTCTATATTTTAATATTTTAATTTTTTAAATAGATTTAATATAATATTATATAGTCTTATATATTTATAGTTATATTATTGCAATAGAAATTCTATTTTATGAAATTTAAAATCTTATTAGTACTTATATAATTTATTTTACTTTTATTATAATATAAATAAATAATTTTATATTTTGAGGATTTTATCAAATATAATTAGGTTTCCTTAGAAGAAGAATAGCTTTTCTATATTTATTCAATATCCTTTTTATCTACTAATTAGTTTCTAAACTTCTTCTATATATATTTAATAAGTTTTATGATAGGTTTATTACCTTTTAATAATCTATCTAATATCCCTAGAATCTTGTATAGAATATACTATTTTATGTTTTATAAAAGGTCTTATTACTAAATATAAAATATACTTTACTAGAATAATAACCCTAGCTTTTTATAAGTTCTCTTTACTTACTAGTACTTACTAAGTATTCTCTATTTTCTTATATATATTTTATTATAAATACCTATAATTATAATTATTACTATCGTTCTAGTATCCCTAATAGAGTAATATTTTAAATAAATAAAATAATTTCTATTTCTAAGTCTAGTTTCTATACTAAAATACTTTTCTTATATTTATATAATCTGAATAAAAACTTTTATTAATTCTAAATTCTTTTTAATTTCAATAACCCTTTAATAAATATCTACTCATAATAGCTTAGTAAATTATAACTTATCTATAAAGGTTAGTAGTATATTATAATACTCTATTTCCCCTTTTATATAATTTAGCTATCTAGATAATTTATCTACTAGATTAATAACTCTAACCTAGTATTTTAGATTAAAATTGAATACTAAAAGCTTATAGATCTAGTAAATAAGCTTTCCCTAAAAGCCCTATATTAGTATTATTATAATACTTATTAAAGCTTTATAGTTTATTAGAATTATAAACTTTTTTAAGAATCCTATTCAATAGTATTCCTAGTAATCAAAACTCTTAATAATAATTAATAGTTCTTATTAATTTATTTCTTATCTCTATTCTATTTTACTAAGTCTTTTTAAATAATAAATAACTAGTTATTATTAGTTTTCTATTTTATATAATACAATATTCAAAATTATGTATTATAATATATCTACTTCTACCCTAATCTCTCTAATAAAGTCTAAATACTAGAAAATAGTTATTAAGTAAAAAGTATTTTATAGTACTAAGAATATAGTTTTTATATCTTCTAGTTACAAGAAAACTTTCTTCTCCATCCCAATTTTGAAAAGTACTATAAATAGTATTATTATTCCTAAGTAATTAGTAATAAATTTATAATAGAGATTACTAAACCCTAAGAATATTTAAAAGTCTTTGAATATTTCTAGTAATTTCTATTTAGTAATAGTTTAAATCTTTACTAAATCTTTTTTAATATTTTCCTAGATAATTATATATTTTAGAAAGCTTTTTCTTTCGATATAAAATTTATATCTAGAAAACTTAGTAAAAAGATATACTTTATATAGCTTAGTAAGTATTTATAATAGTACTTTAGTATAGTCTTTTCTAATATTTATTATATATACTATAATATTACTTATATATGTTATATAGTATATATTAATCAAGCTAGTAAATATATAATTAATATATATTTAAAAGGTTACTAGTATATTAGTAAGACTAAATAGTATTACTATATATTCGTAGTAGCTATACTATATCCTAAATACTATTTTATAGTAATTTTCTAGTTTAATTTTAATATAATAATAAATATCTTTAAAATTAAGTTTTGAAACTTATGTTATTCCCGAAAATCTATATAAGAACTTACTAATAGGTAGTAATAAGTATTAATTCTTAGTTATAACTTTATTAAGATTTCTATAATTCATATATAAATATTAAGAATTATTCTTTTTTAAAACAAAAAAGATTAATATATCTGCTTTATTTATAGATAACTATATATATCTATTCGCTAGGTTCTCTATAATATATACTTTTAATCCTTCTAGTTACTACTTACTTAGTAGATACATAAGCCTACAAAGGGGTTTTTTACTTAACTCTAAGTTAATGATATACTTAGTATCCTCAAGGATTAGAACTAACTTTACTATAATCTTATTAAATACTCCTTATTTACTTATATATTTCCTAGAAATAACTATAATTATAATAACTTTATTTATTTCCCTAAAAACTTCTATATTAACCTTGAAGTTATTACTTACCTTACTAATATATAATATATAAGTAATCCTATTATTCTTAATAATCTCTTAAGTAAATATTTCTAGTTTAGTAATAAATATNATTTATTTATAATACTAAGTATTTATCTAGTTATGTATTATAATACTTTCTTAACTTATAAAATCCTATTTGAATAGGAAATCTATATATTTTCCTAGTTAATAAAGACTAGTAAATAGTTAGTATAATTTCTATAAATAACTATTTAAATCTATACAAAAGAATATTAATTAGTAATACTTCCCTGGTTCTAATATTAAACTATTAAATCTTTCTAAAATAAACGTAATTATTTTAGCTAGAATCAATCCTAATAATATTATAAACTATTTTCTAATAAAGTTTATTTATAAATATAAATCTATCTTTATTACTATTTCCCTCTCCTTAATACCCTAGAGAATAATTACTAAACCTATAATTATTTTCCCTATAAAAACTAATTTCTTAGCTAATATAGGGATTATTAGTTCTATTTCTATATTTATTGATTTCCCTAGATCTCTTTAATATAAGAACTAGTATTAATAACCTAGATTATAATATAAAAGCTTATAATACTTTACCTTTAACTAGCTACTAGTATTAAGTTTACACTTATTTTAGATTTATAGTTCATAGTTTTATATTTTATTTTATTATATAAGAAGTATACTTCTATGATTTATAGTATAACTAATATATATATATATATATATATATATATATATATATTTAACCTAGAGTAAATATAATACTACTTAACTTATTAATATCTTATTACTATTTACTTAGTATTAATAGAATTAATAGACCTATTTAGCTTACCCCTTTTAGAAGTAATAATAGCTAGAATAGCTATAAGTGTATATAAGTTTGCTTATACCTTTTACTTTATATTAGTTTACTAGTATAATACTATTAGAATTCCTATAATCTCTTAGCCTTTATTATAATATTTCTAGCCTTTAGGATAGGGATATTAAATCTCTTTATTTCCTTTTTTAAACTAGGGTATAAATAGTAGAAATAGATAAAAATTCCTCCTTTATTCTAATTAAATCTAAATATATTTAAGTTCTAGTATAGTACTAACTATTTAGTATAATACTATATAGGTAACTAGTATTTTCCTTATTATATTTCCTCGAGTTTTTACTTGTATAACAATTCTCATTAAATCTAGGTATACTTAAGTTCTAGTATAGTATTAACTATTTAGTATAATACTATATAGGTAACTAGTATTCTCTTTATTATACTTTTTTAAGTTTCTACTTATATAACTTTTCTTATATTTCTAAGTTAATATACTATTAGTAAATAAATATAATAAAATTAGCTTAGATAGATATTACAAGCTATACCTAGCTAGTTAACTCTAGCTCTACTTAAGTCTCGATAACTACACCTAAGAAATTAGGTACTAGTAAGCTACTAGTAAGTTTTTAATATTACCCCTAAATAGATTTTTTATACTTTTCGCGAGAACTTTTCTTTTACTCTTTAGTTCTAAATAAATAATATTTATATTTTTTATAGTTAGCTTATAGCTTAGGCTTAACTTTTTATATATTTAGAACTTAGATTTATCCCCTATATAAGAAATACTAAATTAAATATAGCTTCTTATTAATTAAGAGATAATACTAATTAGTAAAATACTAT
>RYZW01000449.1:5228-34473 GCA_004367215.1 Colletotrichum trifolii
AACTAAGGGGTAAAAGAGAAATTCTCGCGAAAAGCGTAAAAAGTCTACTTAAAAGTAATACTAGGGGTTTACTAGTAACCTACTAATACTTAACTTCTTAGGTATAGTTATTAAGACTTAGGTAAAACCGGAGTTAACTAGCTAGGTATAGCTTATAATATATAGTATATACTACCTTCTAGATAAACTAATACTAATTAGTAATCAACTTATCTATTACTACTATATTATAAATTAATAAGGCTTTTATGCGAGAAAAAATAACTACAAATTTTAACTTAAAATCTATATAAAGTAAAAGATTATAAATATTAACTTCGATACTTTATAGATATTAATTTTACTTTTATCCCTAGTAAAACACTTCTGAGTTAATATACTAACTTTATTCTACGAAGTACTCAAGAAGTAAACTTTATGAAAAATAATACCTTTTAGCGTATACTAGAAAGTGTTTAGTAAACGTAACTATTTTTTAGAGTATTACTAGGTACTATAATACATAAGATTTATAGTATCCTATACCCCTTATATTTAAAAGACTTATATAATATCTCGAAATTCCTATACTTTCTCGAAAATCATCTCCTTTTTAAAAAAAAAACCTTATACCCTGTTAATATATCTAAACTATACCCCAAATCAAATACTAGGAGAAACCTTAGTATAGTAATAACTCAGGTAGCCCTAAGTAGTAAATATATAATCCTAGAAAAAATTGAATTATATATTAATATAGATCTCTTTAGAAAACCCTTTAAGCTTAACTATAATAATTTCACATAGGTAAATACTGAAAATATTACTATTCTTATAGTATTTTATATCTACTAATATAATCTTATAAAGACTTATAGCTATAAATTCTTTAACTATTTTAAAATAGACTTTAATAACTAGTCTTTATTAATATAGGAACTTGTCAACAACTATATAATCTAATACTTTTAAGAATACCTTATTAGCTATAGGGTTAAAGTTGAGATAATAGGAGAAAGGATTTATACTATATTATATAAACTTATTTAAAGTGAATATTTCGAATACTGGATTCTCAAAGCGTTTAACAAAGCAAAAAAACATCTCTTAAGCCTTAGGAGTAACCTCAAAGACTATCCTAAATAAGTTAATAACTTCTTTAATATAGATAACTTTATAATACTTCTCTATATTATTAAACCTAAAGCTAAAGTAGTAATACTTATAGCTAAAGCTTAGTTAATATCTAAAAACCTCTTACGAGGTACCTAGCCTATACTATTATTCATATATAGTATATAACTTCTACTAATACTAGTAAGACTACTAATCTTTAAGCTATATAATACAGAACTTTCTTACTAGTAAGAAACGTATTAAGATAATAGTAATATATAATATCCTCCTCTTAAATATCCCCTATATACTTCTCTTATTTCCCTATTAAAAAACTTATTTACTAAATATACTATAGATTTTATAAAGTTATATAATAAAAGTATAAAGTATAGTAGAAGCTTCCATAATATCTTTAAAACTAAAATTATATTTTTTTAACTCTTATTTCAAACTTAGTATATTATATTATATATAAGTAAGAGTTTTCTCTCTTATATTAAAGGATTAAGCTTTTAATCTTTACTTTAATAACTTTATATGCCCTAGTTAAAACCTTAATTTCAATTAAATAGTTAGGTATATTTAGGAATATTTTGAAAATAATAAGATCTACTAGATTTACTTCTCTAACTAGTAAAATACTACTTTTGGGAATATAATAACTAAGAACTTTAATTAAAGTAAAAAATAAATATTCGAGATATTTATTACGAAGCTTACTAACCTCTAGAAGATATTTGAGACTAACTAGTATACTAATAAAGCTTTCCGTAACTAGCTTATAGGTATATACTATAGTATATTAGAATACTAGTTAGCGTCTTTTAGCTTTATACTTTTGTTTTAGAATTTCTATAACTAGTTATACTTAGTTATAAGTAATATTATAGTATTCTAAGAATTATAATACTTTTAGAGTAATAGAAATAATAGTAATATATCTAAAGAATAGTTTTAGACTAACTATATATATAATATACCTTAAAGTAATGCTTAAAGTTATAGTTATACTTCTAGCTATTTCTAACTACCCTAAAGTAGATATTATTTTCCCCTAGCTTCTATATATACTTTTAATAATAAGAAGTACTATATATATAGTAAAATAGATTATTAGTTAATAAAGTATACCCTCGAGGAATAGTATACCTTATATAATAAGTATGAATTAATTATTGATCTAAAAGTACTTTTTCTAGTAGTATACTAGACTTTTCTCGTTAAATATAAAAGTATTAATAACCTTAATAATATTTTCTAAATATCTCCGAGAAATAATAGGTATAAGGAGTTTATTACCTAGTATTAGATATAATATAACTTTGAGGACTATATTTCTATTATTTTTATAATATCTAATACTTCTAGGTAGTTCTTTATATTATATTTTAGTAAGTACTTGACTATTATAAATAGAGGTAAAATTACTTAAATCTTCTAAGATTAGGTAGTACTATATATTTTTACTAAGTTAAATACTGCTACTACTAAGATTACTAAGAATATAGATATAGTTCTTATATATATTTTTATACTTAAAAGCTATTACTTAACTACTATTTTTCAATAAATCTTACTGAACTTAAGTATTACTAATTTCTTAACTACTAGGTATACTTAGTTTATAGTTTTTAAGTAAATAGTTAATTTCTCTATACTTTTTATACCTCTATAAAGCAAACTAGTTATAATCTACTTTAGTAATACTACTCTATTAATAATACTTAGAATAGTTGATATTCCTATACTATTTAGTATTATTACGTTTTATGTAATACTATATAATACCTTTTTCCTACTCTACTTTATAGATATAGATTACCTCGGTATAATGTTTAATAATATATATAACTAGCTATATTAAAATTAAAAAGTTATATTTATTATTGAAGAATAGAAATATCTATAGATATTTCTTAATAAAGAGAAAATACTTATTTCTATATATTTTATAGAGTTAGAGATATAGAGATTCTACTATTAATTCAGATACCTAGCTATAGTATACTTCTATAATATCTTTACTAAAGTAGAATATCTTATTAAATACTATATCTTCGAAGCTTTGAAGTAGTACTACTACTAATACTAGATATATAGTACTACCCCCTCTTGTTTTTATTTTACTATATAAGAAATATAAGAGGATATTAAGTTTAATTTCGAGGTTATTATTAATATCATCTATATTAATAGCTACTTTATATTCTATATTATTAATACTACTATGATATTTAATACTACTTGTTTTTTACTAAATATTATAGTAAAAGTAATATAAGAGGCTTTTAAGTTATACTAGATTAACTCTTACTAAAGCCCTCTAGACTTTATTACTACTAATATAAAGATAATATTTTCATTTAAAAAGTTTAGATTAAAAATAAAAACTATAAGATTAATAGTCTAAATAATACTAATTCAAATATATAATAGTATTAGTAAAGTTAAATATTACTATACTTTTTTCTACTAAGTATATAAGATTTATTATAATAAAGTTTTTATAGTAACTTAAGAAGTATCTTTTTAAGTAGTATATAAAGTAATTAATAATACTACTAAGCTAAATAGCTTTATACTTATACTCCTTATTTTTAGTATATACTTATATTTAACAGATAATTCTACTTTTTCCCTGGATATTATTATTTATACTTATACTATTTGGAAAACAATAGAGGGAATCTACTATATTTATACTATATATACTTTTAATATAGCTTAAGTAATATATAATAGCTTTAATATCTCGTAAATAGTAGTTTTCATAATTTAGTTTCTTGTATATATATAGTAAGAGAAATATAATTAGTTAAGCCTATTTCGCCTTATTACTACTTATAGTAAGATATATATTCTCAAATTCCTTTAAGGTTTTCGAGAGTTTTAAATAATAGTTATAAAACTATATTTTAAAGATAACTAAATACTCCTACTAATGCTATTAATAATAATATTACTAAATATAAATAGTTATATTATATATATCCTAGATCTTATAACTAGACGTTTCACTAGAAATTCGATATTACTAAGAAATATATACTCTTATAATAGTATACTGATTTCGTCTATTATTATCCCTAGAGAACTCCTAAATATATACTAAACACTATAAAATACTATTATTATATATAGTAATAACTTTTCTATTATTAATAATAGTAATTTTTTATTTCCCCGAATCTTTAGTAATATCCCTAATATATAGCTGAGACTATTGTAACTTTCTAAAGTATAGCTTAGTTATTATTCTAGCTTAGAAGTTTAACTATAAACCTTATTTTATAGTATATCTTATAATTAAAAAATAGTTAAATATAGTTTTCTCTCTTATTTTTTATAAAAAGGGTATAATTATAATACTAGAATTACTATTCAAGGAGTTGATGAAAAAAGAAATTAAAAGTATTATTACTAATAGTATATTGAGATTATTAAGTTTAACCCTATTTTCTATAAAGGTTATAAGTATTTCAAGTTATATATTATTAACAAGATTAAGAATAAGGATATAAATAAGGTATATAAGAAATCACGCCTTACAATCTAGGGCTTTAGTAATAATAGTAGATTCGAAATATTACTATAATTACTAATAATCTAATAGAATAGCTAATAGTTAATTTTAGCTATAGCCCCAGCTTTCTTCTAATATAAAAATATAGTAATATAGTTTCGAGATATTACTTAAACCTATACTTAAGCTAAAATAAAGCTTATAAAATATATTATAGCTAATTTGCTATTCTATTTTAAAGAATTATACTTTCTAGGATTTATAATAACTATTATAAAGTTATTATATAGTTTTACTAAATCTAATACTTACTAGTAACTAATTTATTCTAAGTATCATAAAGAGTAGTTATAAATAGAGGTATTAATATATAACTTATACTTACTCGTCTTATATTATACTAATAATAATTTCAGCTTTATAAGTATATAAACTAAGGATACTTTTAGTTTCTCTAATACTACCCTCTTATGCTATAAGGATAAGGAATTCTAAAAGGCTTTATTTAAAGTAAAGCTAAAAACTACTCTTACAGAGACTATTCCCCTTATATTTAATAGAAATATCTTAAGCCTTAAGAGTAACGCCTTCTACTTATAATAAAAGTACTAAAGGTAAAAGCTGGTATACTTTAATATATATATTATACCTAAAGTATCTAAGAAAACGTATATCGAATAATATATATACGGAATATACTTTACTTCAATATATAAACCTAAAGTATTATTCGATTTCTCGTATACTATATAAGAGTAATAGTTTTCTTCTAATAATACTATTACTTTTAATAAATACTTTAAATAGTAAATTAAGTATCTTAACTATAGCTTTAACTTTATACTACTTAACCTCTTGAAAGTATACCTCTAGACTTTCGTCGATAGCTCGTTTACTAATAATACTAATTTCTTATATTAACTAGGATTTGTAATAATCCTAGGCTAAGAAATAGTAACTAGTAATAGCTAGTTTAACCTCTATAATAACTTTATATACTATTCTTCTACTAAAAGTAAAAGAATTACTGGGAATATGTTTATTTTGGAGATTTATATTATAGTAACTAGTATAGACTTTATATATACTATTACTATAATACTTAAGAAGATCCTTAAATACCAAAACTTCTTTTATATCCTAACTATTCTATATACTAACTCTTACTCTTTCTATAAATACTTCGTAAAGTTTAGTACTATGAAAAAAAAGTATCTAATAATTAATATTATAGTATTAAAGTAGTTATATAAGTATTATAAGGTTAATAAGTATAGTAGATTAACGGAGATGATAATATTACTAATACTTTTATAAAAAGTATACTAAGCTATATTCTCGAGAGATTTATTAATTTAAACTATATAACTATTCAAATAGAAAGATAGGTAACTCGAGCAGAATAGATAATAAAGAATATTTGGATATTATTAGGTAAAGGGTAAAAGAATTACTTTTACGCTATTTATACTTATTATTAACGCTATTTTTAATAGCATTCTTGGCACGCGATTATAGCGTTTTTAATACTAGCTTTTATATATAAATAGAAGCGTATAAGATATATAGTAAAAAGAAAAAGTTACTAGTATTAGTAATATTATACTATATAGTATATAGTACTGTATAATACGTATACCTCTGTACCTATATAGTATATGTGGCTATATACCGCAGTATATAGTATACATAGCTATATACCTTATATACCCCCCTAGTAATACCTTTCGCTAGCTATAGCCTCTTACCACAATAGTTAGTAAGTAACTATTATACTATAAATCTAGAGCCTTATATACTTATATATAGGTATATAATATAGGAATAATAATAACGAATACTAGAACCCTTTTATACCTATACGACGAGATCATATATAGTATATACTACCCTCCAGATAAACCAACAAATAACCTACTATATTCCTTTTAATAAAATACGTTTTTAATAGAGATTTAGTTTTTCTATAAGATAGCTTTAAATAGTATAACTCCAATAAAGTTTCTTATTAGTTATAAGAGTGAATGACTATAGTAGAGCTAATTGAGGTTAGCATAATTACTTATACAAGCTTTAGTAAAAGATTTAATAAAATAATTAATATAACAAGGGGTAACTATGGTAGTTGAAAGTCTTATGTCTATATAGTAGTTATCCTAAGTTATCTAAAGTAAGTTTTGAAATTATAAAACTTGTATTAATAATCTTTCTAGAGTTACTTATTATATTCTTTTATAATCTTACTTATATAAATGAAATTATAGGGGTATGAGGAATTTAGATATCTCTAGAAAAGATCAAGTATAATGGATAGATAAAGTATTATATTAGAATAACTAGGAAATCTTTATTTCAAGCTACTTTTTAGCTAGTATTTCTTTAGTTTCTTTTGAAATATTCTAAGATATTTCTATTAATAAAACTAGGGTTTAATATATATAGCTAAAAATAACTACTAAGGTTATAGAATTAAGAGCTTTTTTAAACTTTTTAAAGATAGAATAAAATAGAATACTTGTTTTGAGATATGAAAGCTAAGTATTCTATAATTTATTACTTTTTTATATTTTTCATAATAGAACTAAAATCTCTTTGAAATATATATAGTTACTTACAAAAAGATAATTATAAGATAGGTATAGAAATATCTAGTTATAACTATTATAACTAAGATTATTAGTATAGTAGACTAGGTTTTAATGAAGTTATTCTGAATACTATAATTAATAAATAATCTATAAATATTTAAAAGAAAATTATCTAGTTATCTTATAAGTTACTATACGAAGCTAATAATATTAGAGATTAGGTATTTATTAGATAGTATTTTAATATTAATATTATATTATAATACTAGTAATTGGATTTTTAAGAGTATTATAATACTATAATTATAAGGGTTTTAAAAACCATCTAGTTAGACTAGAAATATCTATATTTATACAAGTATTATTTATATATTAGCTATATTTAATACATTAAAATTATTTGCTAATAAGAATAAGCTAAGTCTTACTATATTTATATAGGGATTATAAGTTAGCTTATATTATGTGAGAATAGGTATAGTACCAAGGCTGCCGTATAACTCTACTAGCTACTATATAACTCAGGTAGTTTATATAAAGTATAGCTATCCTATTTATATATATTCGAATACTTTATTCTAGTTTAAATAAGATATACGTTTCAATAACCTACTTTCAGACTATATACTATATTATTTATTTATTATATATTAATAGTAGAGAACCTTTATATTAGTAGTATAAAGTCTCGTCTAAGAGATAAATAAAGCTTAGTATAGATATTACAGTTACGGATATTAAAGTTGTAACAAATATTTGAATAGAATACTTATAGTTAGTAGTAATCGAGTATCTCGAGATATTCGAATTATATATAGTTATATAGGTATAAAGGTATAAGGGTATAAAGATGTAAAGGCGTAAGGTTGTTATATAAGGAGTTATTAGTTGTTTATTATTAAAAAGATTAATATAGGAAAGGTATACTAGTTACTATAGCTATAAGGGGTTTAGCTTTAGATTAACTAGGGGCTAGTTATATTAGTTAGTAGGGGGTAGGAGGGCTGAAGTTATACTTTAAGGAATAATATATCTACTAATAATCGTAGTAAAAAGCGAGCTATCGGCCCCTCCTAGGAGTTATACTAAGTTTATGTTTAAGATAAAATTAATAAGGCTTTTATAAGGAATTTAAAACTTTTAAATTATTACTAGATAAATATTTATAAGCTTAATAAATATAAGTATTTCCTGAATATTAAAGCTTAGCTAGTTATCTATAAAGATCAATGAATATAAGATAATTATAAGAGCTATATTATCATAAACCTAAGCTTTAGGACTTATATAGGATATTAGTATTAAAGCTTTATATAACTATTACCCCTATAGTCTAGTAAAGAGTTTTTACCTTAAGTATCAACTTTTTAAGTTTATTATAATACTATTAAAGTATTACTAAAGTATCTCTTATAGCTAGTTTGTAATATTAATAAATTTCTTATTTAGATTTAACTTAGTAGTAAATAGTAAACCATTCAAAAGAAATAAATAATAGCGAAAGATAATAGTAGATACTACTACTCTAGAACTCCTAATAGGGGTTCTAATAGACTAATAGTAGACTAATTGAGTAGAATACGAAAACTAATCCTTCTAAGATACTTTTATATAACTCTAATAAGATTATAATATAGTTTTATAAATATTATAAATACCCTCTCTAAAAAAGAAACTACTTTTTATTAGTACTTTTCTAATAGTAATACTTTTTATTTTCCTATATAGTAAATAACTATATAGTATAAATTAAGAATTAACTAAGTTTTTATCAGGAAACCTAAAGGTTTCTAGTAGTTCTTATAAACTAGTTTATTATTTAAAATCTAAATATAAATTAGTAACTTTTATATAATATAGGGATTATAGTATAATTAGGATATTAACGCGTTTTTCTAGTATTTTACTAAGTATTATAAGAACCCCTATTATAATACCTAAACTTGCGAGAAAATGTACTATTTCTATTAAAAGCTTAAATAGATATTTACTAAGTTCTTTATTAAATTTAAATTAGCTATAAGATAAATAAAAGGGTACTCTTAAATAAGGAATATCTAGCTAAACTACTTCTAACTAGCTTTCTCCTATTAAATTTAGATAATTACTATTAACTATAATATTAGCTAAATAGATTATTATACTGCTATTTAATACTACTATATAATCACGATAAACTTCAAGATTTTAAATATAGAGTTGCGAAATTATAGCTAGCTTTAGCCTCTATCTTAATTAGAGCTAATAATTAATTAAGATAGAAATATATAGATAATAAGTATAAGAATAGCCTAGGCTATCCTAATACTAATATAATACTACTATATTACTACTACTCTTTATTATAAGAAATTGAATAGGTAAATCTCTATAACTAGTAAACTTCAATTAATTCTTATTGTAAATATATATAAAACCTTATAGGTAAATTCTATAGTTATCTAGGTATATATATAAGCTAGTATTTATATATATTATAGTACTTAGGACTACCTTATTATAAAATATAAACTATCATTTACTTACTTACTAGTAATTTCTAATACTAATACTTAGGCTTTATAGTTCAATAAAAGAATTATAAATAATAAGAAAAAAACCTAATTCCCTAAAAAGGATTCTTTGGAAAATAAATTAGTATAATTACTAATTATAATATTATAGTAATAGATAAAACTAGAAAGATATAAAAATAAATAGACAACTTATTTTCCTTAGTTCTTAAATTAAGAAATAATAAATCTTGTATTTGTATTTAAGTTAATAGTAATTATAATTATTATAGAATAGTTAGTAAAGAGCTTACGAGATAGTAGGATTTAATATTAATTATATTACTATAATTATACTAGTTAAGTATTATTTTAAGTATTAGCTAGAAAATTTATGTTATTAAAATCATTCAAATATAAATTAATTTTAATAAATAAAGATCTAAAGTTTTATTTTATATAATCCTAAGAATAAGATATTTAGTCATCTTTAAAAAACGATAATTATAATACTAATAAGTTATTTTAGACTTTATAAAGAATAAAATATAAATAGATTTAATTAGCAGTTTAACTATCTAAACTATTAGTAATATACTAAAAAAGATATATATAAGTCAATTCGTAGATTTTATTAAATCGCTAGCTATAATATTTTCTAGTTTAAGAGAAAGGGAATATAAGTAGTTAATAACTAATTAAGTATAGATTAATATAGTCCTAGTAGTTATATTACTTATAATTTTAGAATAGCTAATATTTATTTTACTAGCTATTTATATTTCTTTTATAAACTTATGTAATAAATATAAAGTTTCTAGTTTCTTACTTTACGAGGGATCTTTTAATTATTATATTTACCTAAAGAAACTTAAATAAAATAGAACTAGATTTATTGTAAAGATTACTCTATAATATACTAGAAAAATACTTCTTTAAAGTTTAATACTAAATAATAGATTTAATAGATAAAGGTTAGGTCTAGGTTAGTTTATTTATAGCTAAAATACCTATTTTCCTTATTAAAAAGGTTATATAACTAGTAAGACTAGTTATAGTTGCCTACTTTAGGATTCGAACTTATTATTCTTCCTATAAAATAGTAAAAGTTAGTTAGATATTAAACTACTATATTAAGTAGAAGTAGTTATAATATAGTTTATTTCACTTTATATTGTATATAATATCTTAAGCTTTAGCTACTTTAGAAGTCTTTTTAGAATGTTAGTTTATTGATATTAGCTAAGTATTAAATATTTAGTAGTATTATAATTAGTAGTTCCCTTAATACTAGTAGCTTTTTCTTCAATACTACTAGAGGTTTCCTTCTAAAGCTATAATATTTCTTAGAAGTATATAGCTATTAAAACTATAGCTTTAAGTATTTGATTAATAAACTTCTAGTAGTATTAATACTACTATAATCTAGCTTTAAAATAACAGAAAAAGGTAAACCTATAAAGTCTTAAGGTTTCTATAGGGATATCTAAAGCTTTATAAATTACTTATTATTATGTTTAAGACTTTAGTAATAATTACCTTGTATACTTAAGTACATAAAGTCTATTATATAAGTATAATTCTTATAAAGTAAAATTAGTTAATAAGTAGTAAATAAACCTTATAAAGTTAGCCTATATAGGGTTTAATAATAGTATATAGTAGTAGTTATACTACTAGGTCTATAAGCTATATAATAACTTTATTATAGCTCACTGGATTTTATATACTTCAGAAACTTATAGCTATAATTAGTATTTATCTAAACTTATTATTAGCTAATCCTCGACTTTATATAAGATATCTTTTTATAAAAAAGGTAATAAAGGTAACCAGAAGGTTTTAAGTAGTTTTTATCGTTAGGGGTAAGTATCAAAGTCTCTAGAATTAATAGTACTAGGTTTAGTGATAAATTAGTAATAAGTAGCTATACTAATATAATTTCTATAAAAAGTATTACTTGAGAAGGTATATAGATACTACTATAGTAGTATTACTTTATTTAGTAACTATTAATATTATAGTATAAACTACTATAGTACTTAATTTAGTAGTAGCTATAAGGTTAGTTTTAATAGTAGACGTATTACTATATATTTCCTAGTAGCTTTAGAGGTTTCCTTAAGTATAGTTATTTCTAATATAGTTATAGATACTACTATAGATACTACGAATTTAGATCTTATATATTTACTTACTATCTATTAAAGAACTATTAGTAAAATCCTAATTTCCCCTCTTTAGGAAATAGAAGTTAAAGAATTATAAAAGTCCTTTATATTTCTCAGAATTCACTATTGTAATTTATAATAGTAAAGTAAACTATCATAAGGCTTGTATGAAATATCTTATTTATAGTACTCTTAAATATTTCTATAGCTATTTTAACTAGTATACTATTTTTAAAATATGTAGTTATTTCTAGTACTAACTTTATATTAATAATAAATATCGTTTTAAATTATAATACTACTATACGATATTCTTTAGTAATACAATCTATTAATTTATATTCTATTACTTATTTTAAGTATATTTAGAATTTACTATATATATCTCTATTCTAAAGTTTCTTCGAAGATTCTATTATAATATAACTATTATCCTAGAAATATAATAATTAATATGACTATTAATAATTCAAGTAGTAATTATATTTTAGGCTAATATATATATCATTAATAAGAAATTAGTTATAACTTATGATATAAGTAATCTTTTATTTAAAAGACTCTCATTATTCTCTAATAATTTCGATATTTTATTTATATAGTTTATTAATGATTAGTTTTGCCCTACTAATAATATTAGAGAAAGTATTAGTTATATTATATATTTAGTAAATTACTATTCAGTTACCCTTGCTCTATACATGAAAGAGTATCTAAGCTCTTTACCCTATATATAGATTTAACTATAAGTTTTACCTAATAATAGTATTTATACTAATACTAACTTATAACTAGTTATAATAGTAATGAAATTACTTATTATTATAAGTAATTATACCCCTAGTTCTAATATTTCACTTTATAATAGTAGAAACCCTTATAGTGAAAACTAGGAAGAGCTTTATCGAGACTAAGGCTTAATATATACAGCTAAAAGTAACTACTANACTAAGGTTTTAAAGTTAAAAACCTTTTGAAACCTCTTAAAAATAAAATAAAATAGAATACTAAAAACTAGGTACTCTGTAATCTATTACTCTTCTATAACTTTTATAATAAAATTAAATTCTCCTCGAAATCTATATAGGTACTTGTAAAAGAATAACTATAAGATAGATATAGAGGAATCTAGCTATATTTATTATAATTAAAACTATTAATATATTAGATTTAGCCTTAATAAAGTTATTCTGAATATTATAATTAATAAATAACTTATAAATATTCAAATGAAAATTATCTAGTTATCCTATAGGCTACTATACTAAGCTAATAATGTTAGAAACTAGGTATAAATTAAATAATACTTTAACAGTAATACTTTATTATAATACTAATTACTAGATACTTTGAAATATTATAATACTATAATTATAAGTATTTTAAAGGCTATCTAGCTATACTAGAACTATTTATATTTATATAAATCTTATTTATATATTAAGAATCATATTAAAAGTCTTTAATCTATTTAAAGTTACATGGCTCTCGGGAACCTTTTAAAAGAAGCTATGCCTAGTAGTTAGCTCTTACCTTATTTACCCTTTAGATACTACTAGTTCTGAGGAACTTTTTAAATAGAGAAAACCTTAAGTAGTAAATATAGTTAGTTAATACGATAAGTAATAAATAGGGAAAGTATAGGCCTATATCTATTATAGTTACTCTTTAAAGCTTATAGTTATATAACATTAATACTAGCTAGCTAGTAATACTTATTACTAGCTATTAATAGTCGCTAGCTATTAATAGTAAGTAGTAAGAGCTAATAGCTAGTAGTAGTTACTATATATAGTTTATATAATCGGAAAACATATATATTTATACTAGTTACGCCTACCTGCTATAGGATTCAAACCTACTACTCCTACTATAATAGTAAGGGTTAGCTAGACATTAAACTACTATATTAAGTAAAGCTATTTATATATTAGTTATACTTAATAAATTAAAATTATTCATCAATAAAAACAACTTAAGTTTTACTATACTTATATAGAAATTATGAATTAGTTTATATAAGTAATAGAGAAGCTTTATTCTAATAGTATAAAATTACATCTTAGGGGTAGGTAAAACTTAGTCTATAATAAAGATCTTAAAGTTATAGATATCAAAATTATAATAAATATTTGAATAGAATATTTATAATTAGTAGTAATTAAATATGTTAAGATATCGAAATTATATATAGTTTTGAAAAGTAAGAGTATAAAGGTATAAAGATATTATAGAAGGAGTAATTAGTTATTTATTATTAGATAGTTAATATAAGGTAAGTATACTAGCTACTATAGCTATAGAGGGTTTAATTTTAGATTAAATAGGAACTAGTTATAGTCGTTAGTAGGGAGGTAGGAATGCTAAAGTTATACTTGAGGGTGTAATATATCTACTAATAGTTATAATAGAAAGTAAGCTATTAGCCTTTCTCTTAGTAAATAACTTTAAATATCTCTTTAAGAATTTGTTTTGTATATCTTAAAAGTTTAAATAGATATATTAAAATAAATTAATTCTTATCACTATTACTTTAAATATTATAGTAATCCTAATCCCTATTTAATATAGTAGTCTAATATCTAGCTAGCTTTTACTATATTATAATAGAAAAAGTAGGGTTTGATCTTATAATAAATAATTTGTAAGAATAGGTATAGTACTAAGGCTACCGTGTGACTCTACTAGCTACTATATAACTCTGCTTGTTTATATAAAGTATAACTATCCTATTGATATATATTTAAATACTTTATTCTAGTTTAAATAAGATATACCTTCAATAATTTATTTCTAAACTATATATTTTATTATTTATTTATTATAGTTATAAGTTTAGGTATGTTTAATATATTTCCGTACTATCTATAATTAATATATATAAAGGAACTCTTTGTCAATCTATCTTATTAGTTCTTCAGAAAGTTACTTGAAAATAGTATACTTAATTACTAGTAGACTTAATATAATAGTAAAGTTATTTAATAGTTCCAACTTTAACTATTAGTACATTATAATATAGTTCTATATAACTAGTTAAGATATTTAGAAGTATACTAATCTAGATATCTAACTTAACTTGAATGATTTAAAATTAATCAACTTACTTAAATTTAATCAATAGTTTAACTAAGAAAATACTACTTAATAGAAGATTATAAGTATTTAATTCTATATTCTTAAGCCTAAAAGGATTTCTAATTATTATATAATAGATCCTAAGTTTTAAGTACTTTAAGAATTTAATTATAAGGAGATAGAAAAATATTATAATATCATTTACATATAAGTAAATACTACTATTAATAATAGCTTTCTAATATTTACTTGAACAGAACTTTTTAATACTAATAATGTCTCTTTTGAAGCTATTCTGAGAGTTTTAAAATATCAATATACTTAGAATAATTTAGTTATATAATACTAAATTAAAGTTGAATATAAGAAAGCTTTTAAGAAAGCTAATTTAAATATCTCTAATTTGGTATAGTATAATAAGTAGTGCATTATTTACTTCTAAGTAGTTATATACTAGATCCCTAAAATCTAAGGAACTTTTATAGTTAAAGAGTAGTTTTAAACACTAATTTAATATATTTAGCCTAGTTAAGCTATAACTTAATATTAGAATACTATTAAAAAAGAGATTCTAAACATTAATATTAAAATTCTAGTTAAATATAGAGAGACCTTTATAGCTTTATTTTATATTAATAAAAGTTTATTAAAGAGATATAGTAAAATATTATCTATATTAGTTATTCTTATAAGAAAGTTAGATATATTTTAGAGTAAACTAAAGTATTTATGTAATTTTAGAGATTACTTATATTTTCCTAAAGATTATAAGTATATTAAGTATACTATTACTAGTTTATGTAGTAGATTTTGTAACATTTAAATAATAGTTATTACTTAAAATAGTATTATAGAAAGGGTAAATAACTCTAAATATTATACTTTACACTAGAAGCTAGCTAAGAAAAGATAGCTAAATTCTTAAAAGTATACTAATAAAGCTAAACAGGTATTTTTAGATACTTTAAAAGTTAAATTAGCTTTCTTAAGTAGTAAGTCTAGTAGTAGCTATAACTTTTCAAATTTAATATATATAAGTGTTGATTTTACTTTCTTCGAAAAGTTAACTATAATCTTTCTAGGGGCTTTCTTAATTATTCGAGATTTCTATATATTCTTAAAGAGTATAGTTTTTAATAGTTGTAAAGTAGTTTATATTACTAATTTAATAGATTTCTTTAAGAAAGAAATCTTTAAATTTAGTAAAGAAATATATTCACGTTAACATAGTTTAGTTAACTTCTTTATAGTCAAATACGATAAGAGAATTATGAAGAAGATCCTCAATAGTCTAAATAGGAAGGATATACTAGATTTAATATTAGAGAATATTACTTATATTAAAAACTTCTATTATCTAAGAAGTTTTATTTCTTAATAAGACTAAGATCTAGTATATAAGACTAGATTATATTTTTAGATTAAGTTTAATTAACTATTTTATTATTATAAAATAGCTACTTAGAAAGTATAATTTTATTTTCTTCGAATAGAAGTTTATTTTAAATTATCTTATAGTTTGTTTCAATATTTCCAGTATTATCTGAGAATTTCTAAGTATTCTATTCTCTTAATTATCCTTTAGGATTGTTTTCCTAGAATTAAAATCTTATAATACTTATATATAATACTTTTGAATAAGATATTTTAAAAGGATTACTCTTAAGTATTTATTCTTCAATACTTAAAAAGTCAACATTATAAAATTGAAATAACTAGATTATTCGTATTATATAATAGCTTATTGTTAATAAGTTATCTCTATAGAAACTCTAGAATTATACTTAGTTCACCTATTTTATGATATGATTTAGGATTTATTTCATTTCTTTAGAATATAAATAAGTAATGCCTAGGTATTTATTATTAAAGATAGATTTTTAGGTTTACCTTTTAGATTTATATTACTTAATAAAATATATAATTTAGGTTTTTCAATATTAATACTATATAAAAGATAAGTAAAGGAATAAAGAGCTTTCTTAATTTATGAGATTTAATAAAAGATTAAGAGAATAGTAATAATAATTAATAGAGAAACTAGTTATTAAAGATAAATAATAGAATAAAGGACTAACTGTAGGTTTTTTTGTTTTTTAAATTAGAAAGTTAGTTAGAGTAAGTAAACATACTAGAAAGGAGCTAATGACTTAAAAGATAAATATAAAAGAAGTATAGGATTATCATTTCAACTATAGATATAGTGAATTTCAATAGTAGTTATATTATATAATATATTTCTAAATATTTAAAATAACTAGACATTCTTCTATAAAATCAAAGAAACGTAGTATAAATAGTATTTTTATTAATAAGTATTAGAGTATATTCTGAGTTCTTATTAAGCTTCATAATCTTATTAAGGATAAATGTATATTTATAGTTATTAAGTATACCTTTTTCAAAAATACTGTGAATAAAATATTTCGAAAAGGTTATTTAAAGTCAAACTAAAAGGATATATTAGATATTTAGTAGGTTATGTTCTTAATATTTATGATTTCTATAAGATCTGGATTTTAATTATTTCTAGGGTTATTATTACTTGAAATATTAAATTTAATAAGATAAGACTTTATTTAAAATAAGTTTTATATAAAGTATTTATACAAGAGGTTATAAAACTATTATTTAAGTTAATTACTAAAAAAGAAAAAAACTTTATTCTTAAAATACTTAGAGATTTTAGAATAGTAAAAATACTCAATAAAAGATTTCTCTTCTACTAGTTATCTCATTAGTACTAGAAATAACTTACAATATTAAACCAAATTTAGAATGAGTTTTAAAGACTAATAAAGAAATTTGATTATATCTAAACTAATATCTAAATTAATAGAATTAGTTAAGGTTTCGAATTGATAGTAACTAGATATAATAGTTCTAGGCGAAGTTTAGAGTTTAGGAAATATATTAATAGTTAGAAAACTAGGTAGTTTATTTAAAATAAAAGATCTAGTTAGTTAAGAAAAGATATTTATTTTCATTAAGTATAGGAATAATTATTATAAAACCTCTTTCAAGCTAATATAAGGTAAACTGAAATATAGTTCTAGACTTTAACTAACTAGGTTAGGATTTTTAAGTATTTAAGAGTTTAGCTGATAATATAAAAATAAATAATAATAGTAAATTAAACAAGAAACTACTATTAATAATTATGTAGTATCTTTGAAAAAGTATAATAGTAGTATTATATATTTCTTAGAATATAAATAAGATAGTTTTACTAGTATTTATTTACTTCATTAGTAGTAAAAACTAGATAAAGATAAGATAAGGATAGTCTTAACTTTTTAATAGTTTTCCTTATCATTAAAGATATAATATTAATAAAGAAACATCTTTCAACTAAAATATTTATACATTTTAATTAACTAGTTATATTACTAAAGATTTAGAAACATATTGCTAACTTATTAGAACTACTATAAAATTCCTTTATTAAAATAGTAAAAACTAAGATTACAAAGTTAAAAGAGAAGAATATTTAGTAAGAAATAGATTACTAGGATATTAGAACTAAGCCTTTTCCTCTTAAGTAGGTTTTAACTTTTAAGATAGATATAAATAGGTTTCTAGAATAGTATAAGATAAGAATATATATACATATATAAATATATAATTGTTTAACTAATCATAAACTATATATATCATAATACTAGCTACTTAAGTCTTTTAAGTAGTTTTAGTAATTATAGTATAGTTTAACTCTATAATCGTTTAGTTTAATATTATAAAAATATCTCCAAATATTATAAGGGATCTTAATAGATCTCTAATAATAGTTAAACTACTAGATAGATTTGAAGTTATAGCATATTATATAGAATTTGAATATATTTCTTATAGATTTTAAAATATATTTTCTCTTTAGTATAAAACTCTTTATGTTATACATAAGGCATTAGGTCTTTAAGTATATTTAGAAAGGTTTTATTTATTTAAAAATAAGAATTTAAATATTTAAATTCTATTCTATATAGATAAGAGTCTTTCCTTATATTATACAATATCTTAAAAGAATATTCTCGAGATTATTAAAAATATTAAGTATCTTTATAAATTTAAAGAATAAAGTCTTATTAAGTATTTCCTAGGAGTTTAAGTAGTTAGGGATTATAAGTATTATAAGATTCATTTAGTTCATTATATATATATTACTAAGATTACCGAGTATTTTAATCTTAACTATAGTCTAATTCTAATAATACTACTTCTAGTAGTAACCTTTATTACAAATAATAGTAAAGTTATATTTTAGGAGATTTATATATACTAGATAAAAGTTAGTTTAAGTTTCTATCTTTTAATTATAGTATAATAAGATATCTTAGTTATATACTTTCTATTTTTGAGATATTTTATGAATCTTTCTTAAATATACTAAGATATTATACACTATATAATTTAGTACTTCTATAGGATAAGATTCCTAGTATTATAGTTCAAAAACGTAGGGAATATTAATAAGATACTTTAAATACTTTTAATTACTAGAGATATTTTATTTATAAATTATAAAGAAGTTCAAAGATTAAGTTATAACTATATTACTTTTCTATTTAGAAGATTAATTTCCTTTTCAATCTAACTTCTGTTGATTAAAAGATAAGTTAATAATATAAAAAGGCTTATATATTCTAAGCTATAGTTAAAGTAATAGAAAGATTTCAAAACTGTTTTTATTAAAAATAAAAATATTTCTAACTTTATTACTTTAACCCTTAGTATTAGAATACCTTAGCTTACTATTATTCTAGCCCTTTAAATATAACTTCTTATTATTTTAGTACTTTAAATATTATTCCTTATTTAAATATCTTCTACTAGGTTTATCCCCAGACTTTTAGTAATTTTAGCTAGGTTTCCTATTAAAAGAAATTTCACTTCTTAACTATTTATAAGAAAGTTCAAAGCTTATAAGTTTTAATATAATATTCTAGCTAATAGTTTTAATAAGTATCCTCTACTTTTAAAACAAACTCCTGATTCTTTCCCTAGTTTTAGAAATTATAATTAATTCTTAATACTTTTTGAAATTAATTTTTATATACTAATTACTACTTTGTACTTACTTATTTAAAATTCTAAATTTAAATAGTTAGTTCTTAGTCAAAAAAAAACTTAATTGAAAACCTTTTCTCCTTATAAGTAACTTAAAGAGTATTATTATCTTCTTTCTTTCTATATTACTACTATATAAACTTTGTACTAAAAATAAAATAAGTCTAGATTATTTATATATATATATATATATATTTAAGTAAATAAGAAATCACTAAAGGAAACATTTTCTATTATTTTAGCTAACTCTAAAAGTATTATTCATGAATCTATACAATTAAGAAATACTCTAAATCACTCAAGCTTTACTTAAACCAAATTCTTCATACACCTATCTACTAGTATCAAATCTATAAATATATAAACTACCTTAAGACTATTTTTTAAATATTCTTAATATAAATATATCTACTAAATAGCTATATATTAAAATCTTGTGGATAAGTATTTACTATCTAAGATTACTAGTCTAATAATTTAGTAATGATTATAATAAATTATTTAAATATCTCTAAAACTAAACTTGAAATCTTAAAACAATCTTTTTAATATTAAAGTTCCTTTTAATATATATTTAAAACTAAGAAATCCTACTTCTATTATTAATATTATAGTAATATTCTATTAAATAACTTTCTATTAAGTTAATTCTCTAAATAGAAAGATGATATAACTATAATTTAATCTTTAAGTTTCTTTATAATATATAAATAGAACATCTCTACTAATTAAAAATACTTCAAATTTCTTATTAATACCCCTTAGATTTCTGAATGAAAATAATATGAATCTTATTTTATAGAAATATAATATTATATAATTTATAGTATTTGAATATATTTAAGAAGCAATTATAAAATATCTTAAGAATAGAAAATATATAAGTAAAACATCTAGTTCTACTGAGATAGAAATATACAAAATCAAACTAACCTTTATTTAATATATATAAATCTCTTGAAATATAATTTAACTATTATGTATAGTAGAAAATACTACTAGAAGTAGTATTATTAGAGTTAAGCTATAGTTAAGATTAAAGTATTTAGTAATCTTAGTAATATATATATATATATCATAAACTACATAAATCTTATAATACTTATAACTTCTGATTACTTAAACCCCTAAGAAATACTCAATAAAACTTTATTTTTAAAATTTATAGGTATAATTAATACCTTTAATAATCTTGAGAATATCCTTTTTAGCTACCTTAGAATATAAGAGAAGGATACTATCTATATAAAACAAAATATAAATACTAAACCTCTTAATTTGATATAAGAAAAACTCTTCTAAGTATAGCTAGAAACCTAATAATTTCAGTATAATATAAAAAGCTTTATCCTAAAGAAAGTATATATTTTAAAACTTATAAAAAGTATATTTAAGTTCTATATAATACTTTATAGTTCTAAATCTATCTAGTCATTTAACTATCATTAGATATTCTTTAAAATTCTTTTTAATAATTAGATATTTATTAATAATATCGAACTATAAAACTTCAAAGTTAAACTATACTATGGTTATTATAGTTATTTGAAGATTTCAAATAAGTAGTATTACTATATGTATAATTTATAATAGATTAACTAGTTATTTATCTTTATTTATAGAAATCCTTATTTTATATTATTCTAGAAAGCTATTTATATATATTTTATAAGTAAATATTCATTTGAGAAGAAAAAGCCGTATCTTAGTATCTTAGTAATCTATTTCTTTTTAAGTACTTTTCTCTTTTAACTTTATAATCTTAATTCTTATCATTTGAATAAAGGTTATTTATAATATTTCTAATAGATTAACAATATCTTTCTAAATCTTTAAAAGTATAACTAGTTAATTAAAATATATTTATACTTTAGTAGAAAGATTCTTCTTCTTCAATACTATATTTTAAATAATGAGGAATACTATTAAAAAATTAAGATTATCTTTATCCAACTTTTACTACTAGTTAAATAAATAAATACTAGTAAAACTATCCTATTTATATTCTAAGAGATATAAAATACTACTACTATACTTTGTGAAGAATATTATATAATTATTAAGAATAAACTCTAGCTTAATTTATTATTATTATTTATTCTTATATTATGAACTAGGTTGCTAAATAATTCAAAATCTTATTCTAGTTAATTAAAATCTAGAACTATATTTTAATCTACTCTTTATGAGCTAAATAAAGTTCCTAAAATAATTATTTCTATATTTAATTAAAGTAGATATCTCTTCTTAGCTAACTAGATCTTTTATTTTAAGTATACTATTTAGTTCTCTAGTTATTAATATACTTCCTAAACTCTAATCTTTACCTAGAATTATTATACTTAACTATTATTAGTTAGAAACTAAATCATTCTTATTAGTTTAAGTATTAGTTTAGATATAATTAAACTTCTCTTATTAATCTTTAAGACTAATTCTTAGTTTAGTTTAGTATCTTAGGTTGTTATTAATATTTAAAGGATAGCTAGTAAAAAAGAAATTCCTCTATTAGTTATTCTTACTATTCTAAAAACTCTAAATATTTCAAAAATAAAATCTTCTTTCTTCTTAATAATTAATTTAAATAGTAGCTTTATAACCCTTTTTATAAGTATTTTAAATAAATCTTATTTTAAAGAAAGTCTCATCTTATTAAACTTAATGTTGTAAATAATAATAACCTTATAAGAAATAAAAATCTAGATTTTAGAAAAATTATAATTATTCAGAATATAGCTTATTAAGTATCTAATATATCTTTTTAATTGAATTTAAATAATCTTTTCACAATACTTTATTTATAATACTTTTCAAATAAATATACTTAATAACTATAGATATAAATCTATGTTTAGTAAAGTTATAAATCTGGATAAAAGCTTAGAGCATATACTAGTACTTACTAATAAAAACACTATTTATACTAAGTTTTTGTAAATTTATATAGCAATTTATAGTTATTTTAAATATTTAGAGAAATATTATATAATATAACTACTATTAGAATTGACTCTATTTATAGTTTAGGTAAAAGCCTTATAACTTCTCGTATTTCTATTCTTTAAATAATTAGTTCTTTGCTAATATGTTTACTTATTCTAACTAGCTTTTTATATAAAAAAGAGATAATTGAAGATTAATCCCTTATTCTATTACTTACTTTTAGTAACTAGTTTCTCTATTTATAACTATTACTACTTTGTTAATATCTTATTAAAAATTATAAGCCTGCTTAATATAGTAGTTTAACG
The DNA here is from genome assembly GCA_004367215.1 of Colletotrichum trifolii. Classification (NCBI taxonomy): domain Eukaryota; kingdom Fungi; phylum Ascomycota; class Sordariomycetes; order Glomerellales; family Glomerellaceae; genus Colletotrichum; species Colletotrichum trifolii. The sequence continues at coordinate 28,497 of RYZW01000449.1, forward strand.
TCTAGCTAGCTCTTACTATTATAGTAAGAGTAGTAGGTTCGAATCCTGCGGCGGGTAAGTATAACTAGTAACTTTATACCTTCTAATTACGTAAACTATATAGTAGCTACTACTAGCTATTAGTACTTACTAATAGCTATTAATATTAATAGCTAGTAACTATTAATATTAGTAGCTAGTAGTAAGTATTACTAGCTAGCTAGTATCTAGTATTACGTAACTATAATCCCTAAAAAGTAACTATAATAGATAAAGGCTTATACTTTCCCTTTATAATATACCTCTTATTAATTAGCTATTATATTAACTAACTATATCTTATTACTTGAAATTCTCTCTATATAATAGTTCTTTAGTACTAGTAGTATCTACAGGGTAAATAAAGCAAGAGCCGATAACTAGGTATAACTACCTTTAAAGGGTTCTGGAGAGGTATATGACTTTAAATAGATTAGAGATTTTTGATATAACTACTATTAAAAATTATAAACTAGAAATTTCTCTATTTCTTTATCTATCTTTTGAATATTATTAATATTTAAAAAAGTAAATCAAAGATTTTACTAAGTAATATGAATATAAAGAATAAACCTGAAAGTTTAATTTTTAATAATAAGTAACTAGAAGCTACCTATATATACTTTAAAAAAGTTAAATAAATCCTAAGTAATATAATAAAATAAACGAATTAAGTATAACTCTACAATATTTCTAGAGATAACTTATTGAGAATAAACTATGATATAGTAAGAGTAATCTAGTTATTTTAATCTTATAACTTTTACTTCCTAAGTATTAAAAACTGAATACTTAAAAGGAATCTATCTAAAATATCCTACTTTGAAATTTTATACATAAGTATTATTAGATTTTAATTCTAGAAGGACTATCCTAAACTATAGTTAAAAGACTAAAATACTTGGAAATTCTAAGATAATACTACCAAAATTCAAATAAACTATACAAAAGTTTATAATAAATTTATATTTAAGGAAAATAAGATTATACTTTCTAAATAACTATTTCATAATGATAAAAGACTTAATTAAACTAGATCTAAGAATATAGTCTAGGCTTATATACTAGAACTTAATCTTATTAAAAAGTAAAACCTCTAAAATAATTTTAATGTAGAAATCCTTAATATATATAATATTATCTAATATTAAATCTAGAATATTCCTCCTATTTAAACTATTAAGGATCTTCTTAATAATTCTGTTACTTTGCTTAACTATAAAGAAACTAGCTAAACTATATTAAACTAAATCTATTCTTTTACTTAACTTAAAAGATCTTTTTTAAACCAAATCTATTGAATTAGTAATAAAGATTACTCTATAACTATTGAAAACTATACTCCTTAAAAATAAATAAAATCCTTAAATAATAATAAAAGCTACCAGGGGAACTATAGTTAACTTTCTAAGAAAAGTAAGATGATTATAGGAATAGTAGCTACTACTAGATCTATTACCTGAAGGAATCATTTTAGCCTTTAAAATATCTGAAAATACTTCTTTAGCTTTATTAGTATACTTTTTAAAATCAGCTATCGTTTTTTTACTAACTTCTAGTATAAAGTATAAAATTCAGAATTATTCACCCTTTTTATAAGACTATTTTAAGTAATAACGATTATTTGAATATTGAAGAATCTAATATATAAGCTAGTAATAGTATAATTAATATACTTATAATCTCTAAAAAAGTATAAATAACTTCTAAGATTATATAAATACTTTAGCTTAGCCTAAATTATATCTAATTTCCCCGCGAAAATAGTTAATATAAATAATATTTTACTATAGTCTTTTATTAAACTTTTATTAATATAAAGTAAAACTATGAAATTCTCTCTATATTTAGCTAGAATCTTAATATCAAAATTTAGAGTTTCTCTCTTAATAATATTCTAGTACTAAACTATTACTTAACTAGCTAAAATATATTGAATAAATACTTAAAACTATTTTTTAACTATAAGAGTTCCCTAGATTTCTAGGATATTATATATAACTATTTAGAAATGAATAGTATACTATTTACTATATTATACTAAGCTAGAGATACTTGAATTAATTTTCTCGAGGACTTTCTTATATTTAACTCTAACTTATTATTATTATACTAAATTATTCATAGTATATTAATACTTTAGAATTCTCCGGAAAACTTAAAAGAATATATTAAAGTTATGAAGTAGTTCTATTTTAGTAAGTATTAGAAAACTATTATTAATAATAGTATTAACCTAAGTCTAAATTATATTATGATATTTCTTTATTTCTTTATAATTAGATTCTTAAATTACTTAAAACTTAAAATCTACTATATAGTAATTCAAAATCCTCTTAGTCTAAGGAATATAGAATTTATTATTTATAATCTTCTATTAAGTATTATTGTCTTATTTAAGCTATTTATTAAAATCAAGTAGAATATTCAATTTTAGAATATCAAAATTAAATTAAATATCTAGTTTAATATATTTCTAGATATCTTAACTAGTTATATAGAATTATAATATAATATACTAATATTTAAAATTAGAGCTATTAGATAGCTTTACTATTATATCGAAGCTACTAGTAATTAAGTATATTATTTTTAAGTAGTAAATTAAAGAACTAATAAGATAGATTAAAAAGGATTTCCTTTATATCTATGAATTATAAGTAGACCTGCTCGATATAGTAGTTTAATATCTAGCTAGTTCTTACTATTTTAGTAAGAGTAATAGGTTTAAATCCTATAGCGGGTAAATATAACTAGTAGCTAAATATTTTCTAATTATATAAACTATATATAGTAACCACTACAAACTATTAGCTTTTACTATTAGTTATTAATAGGTAACAATTATTAATAGCTAGTAACTATTAATAGCTAGTAACTATTAATAGCTAGCAACTATTAATAGCTAGTAATAGCTGTTCATAGCTAGCTAGTATTAATATCATATAACTATAATCTTATAATAAGTAACTACGACGGATATAAGCTTATACTTTCCTTTTATAATATATTTTCCTATTAGGACGGATTATTTATATTTATTAGGTATTATATTAACTAACTATGTCTTGCTACTTAAGGCCTTCTCCGTTTAAACGGTTCCTTAGAACTAGTAGTATCTAGTAGGTATATAAGATAAGAGCCGACTACTAGGTATAGCTACCTTTATAGGGTTCCTAAGAAGTATATCACTTTAAATAGATCAAAGACCTTTAATACAACCACTATTAATTATAAGTATTTTAGATATAATTTAACATTACTAAGCTTAGAATTATAATAGGTCAATAACATAGTATATAATCTAAAAGTAAGTTATTAAAAAGTATATATTATTTACACTAGAATAAAGTACTTCAATATATATAAGTAAAACAGTTAAGGCTTGTATAAACTAGTAAACGTATATAGTATTCTTAGTACTATACCTATTCTTATATAAACTTTATATAAACTAGTAGAATTATATAGTAGCCTTAGTACTATACCTATTCTTTTAAATTGAAATTAAAGTTTATAAATATAACTATTTATAGTATCTATGATATTATTATACTAGTTATTATCTATAGAGAAATTACTAGCTAGAAGTTAGAAATAGAAAGGGGTTTTAGAAGCTTATAATTATATAACTTATGTTTTAATATACCTCTTAAAAACCTATAAGCTAAATAACTAGGTATTATAAAAAGTCTATATGTTAGGAATAATGCGCTCGAGCGGTAGAGTTTTTGCTGGAAGAAACCTCGGCTATGGTGCCGTCTCTACAGGTTTTATTTTACTTAAACTACTCCAAATAGAGCCTCGTGTAACGTGTTTGGCTATGTTTAGTTATATATAATATATACTAGATTTTGCCCCCTACTTATATATAATAATTCAGAGTCTTATAATACTAAAGAGCTACTAGGCTAAAAAGTATATATTATATATTTCGAATATTAAGATATTTACTGAAAATACTTTTTTTAGGTCTTAAAGGAGCTAATTAGTAGTTTACCTAGTATAATACTTTTTAGGTAGAAACTAAGGTTTATAATCTATAGGAGTACTTTAACTTTAAAGTAATAACTTACTAAAGCTTCTATCTAGAACTTTTTTCAAAGTTATTCTTAAGTAATTTTCTAAAAGCTAGATAGTACTAATAAACCTATAAAATACCTAAATTAGTTATTTTTAAGTTCTTTATCCCTAGAGGGATTAATTATAAGGAAGATTAATAATTCCTAGTTAATATTATTAAAAAGGTTTAAGTAAGGGATATTATAGATTTTATAGAGAAAAGTTTAATAGTTTATATAGTTTTTTATAGTTTCTATACTTTAAATACTCGAGACTACTAATATAAGTATTTAAACTAAGCTTACCTAATAAGTTAGATTTTTAAGTATATAAGTAAGGTATTATAATACTAGTACTATTATATAAAAGAAGATATAGTAATATAAGCTATAAATTTCTATAATTACTTTAGTATTATAGATAGTCTATACCTCTAAAATACTATTATAATATACTATAAGATATCCTAGTTCCCGAGATTTAAGTATTTTATTATAAAGGTAATAATTAAAATATAGTTTTAGAAGTAGTAAAATACTATATACGAGGTTTAAGTAGTTAATTATACTTTATCTATTACTAGAGTACTATAGATTTATAATTGTATGATTTTACCTATTTATTCGCCTATTAAGGTTTATATTTAAAGTTATATACTTATAATTTATAGTTATTTAGATTTAATACCCCTAGATAAAGTTATTTTAACTATTATAGAAACTATTTAGTATTTCTCTAAGTTTGTCTAGTATAGTAAAATAGATTATATTATTTTTAATATTTTAATAGAAACCTTTATAATTATTTCGAATACTTAAAGTAATAAAAGATATTTCTAAGGCTCTAATAAGTTTTTATATTTTCTAAAGTATAGCTTAAGTTATCTTTTAGTATATTATTATTATATATACTTTTAGTTAGTTTATAAAAGCTAAGTACTAAATATTTTAACTAAAGAGAAAATTAAGTAGTTACTTACCTTAGATTTAGATTTCTTAAGAAGAGTTTAAAGTTTTAGATAATAGTAATTATATAGCTAGTTTTCTAGCTACATTAGCTATAATAATATATAGTAAATATATTATGAAGAGGGGCTTCAGTAATACCCCTTTTAAGACTTTTTTATCCTTAATTTAGGTATTTTAGTTTGTATTTTCTGAGATATAGAATATTTTATAATATTTCGAGGAGTTCTAGTAGGAAATTATATTTAGTATAGTATTAAGTTTATACTAATTAAAAGCTATAGAGATACTAAAATATTTATTTAGACTATAGAAAGTAAAAAGGTTAAGTTATATTTCTATAATATTACCCTCTATACTACTCAAGTAATGAACTTTATTTCCTTTTAGTAATTATAAAAATAAAATTACTAATAAAATACTAGGCTAAATTACCTATTTTAACTATAGAGGAGTAATTATTCTATAATTATAGCTATTAATATCCAATATAGCTAGTAAATCCTCGAATACTATATATTTTATAAAAGATTAATTACTTTAGTTATATAATTAGTATAGTATAAGCTTTCTCCTAGATATTACTAGTACTAGTAGTATATTATAGATAATTTAAAGACCCCTAAAAAGTAACAAATAGTTCTAATATTAGTACTTGGAGTATCCTAGTAGAAAACCTCTAAACTACTTTATCTCTATAGTATAAAGTATTTGAATTATTAATAACTATTTAAAGTATAATAGATACTAGTTTATTTAGGAAATATACGAGGTATATAGTATTAGTAAAGCTAAATAGAAGATTGATTATATAAAGTGTGAGAATATTTTATATACTACCCCTAGGAAGTATATTACTTTTAGCTTTTATTTATATTACTAGGGTTATAGTAACCATACTTCTACTTGAATATTTATAGATTAAACTACTA